>VOMN01036193.1:0-18493 GCA_014899125.1 Orchestia grillus
AAATTCAACGAAATATCCATCAAACGAAGAAGCACACAACATTCCGCATACAAAATAACATTGAACTATGGATTATTAATTAGTTTAAAACTTCCTATTCACATCAAATGTGATGAAAAAGACGGAAGAGATTGAAGAAAGGGAAAAGAAGGGACCATTTAGTATAAACTTTGAAAAACGTCGTACTTATGCACAGGTGTGTTCTGACACAGGATTCCATGCGCATAAAAAAATATAAAGAATAATCAGCAACGAGCGCATGAAAATCGAACGAAACAGAGTGGGTACGAAAGATAGAAGTCCTGAAAGCCTATGGCTGAGGTAACCTAACGGTATCCCCTGGGAACACCGGCCCCCATAGCATAAGATGGAGAAACCTAACTAACCCAACCTTTATATTGCCTTTTGACCTATCCTGAGCTCCATGGGGGGAGTAAAATGCGTGATCTACAATTAGTTCCTTTGTCTTTTTTTTACCCGTACTTCTAGCGCACGTGGAGGAGCCTCGTGTGAGAGCAGTTCTTCAATGGTTCATTGCGATAAAACCAGAATCATTAATGAATCCAGAATTTATCAATGATTACTTACAAATATATTACATATATTTACACTTCAGCCTTTCGTTACAGGACCTGAAATGAAATTGTTAAGCAACGTCAAAAATGGAGCAGGCACCACTGAAGCGACCCCGCCAGTCGAACACCACAAATTTCACCCTCCACAACACATGCCCAGCTCATGACGCTCAAATTGCTACTCTAGCACACAACGTCACGAGGGACGCCGTGTGATTGTCGTGCACGGTATTCACATCATGAATGAATCTGCGCAAGCCCCTCTTAACTGAATGTACATTTTATCCCACGAAGATTCATATTTTCTGGTCTTCCACGCGATGTTAACCAATCAAATTTTGTCCTGCAATATGAGTAACCACGATCCAATAAATCAATTAACGGTTCGAGAAAAATGAAATAAAGAAGGCAATTCAAAAAGTTTCACAACAGTAACTCGCGTCCCCTCTGAAGTTTCTGTGCTAAATGTCAGAGAAATTTCCAATGGTACAATTTCGACAGAGCATCAATAAGTCGACGGGAAAATGGAGCCTCTCAACAAGGTTTGAAATGTAGATCAATAGCAGCGATATTGCGGCACGAAGGGGTCTCGAAGCCCTTGCAGATGAAGTAGGAGTGATCGAATGCAATAAGACTTAAAACAGCTTCAAATGCGATTCAGAAGCTACCTTTTCATTCTTCAGAGTCTGCGGCGAGATATTGTTATACAACAAACGTTTCAGGAAATAACCAACATGTCTGATGGTCCGTGGTGTTGGGCACACAAGATCAATAAAGAACAGAGCTCCAATAACACCTCGACGATAGCGCCCATCTCGCGCACAGCCAATATGAGAGGCGGTCGGCGGCGGCACCTCGCATTGGCGCGTAAAGGAACCAGTCTGCCGTACCAACTTCCACTAAAATTATGGCTGGTAGACTTGCGATTTATTGCCTGCACACTCACGCTTTGTGCTGCTCTTGAGATAGTCGTCATGACGAGCGATGCGAACCTAGCGCATGCATCATGGGGACTCGGCACGAGCGATTCCCTTGATGGCGGTGAAAGAGAATTGAAGAATTAAATTAAGATCAGCACGGAGTCACAATCGTGCATCAGAAAAGTACTATTGGTTATAACGACAGCAATAAACAATGTATGGCAAGTATACGAGGCATTATTTATTATCACGGGGTCTACATAAATAACAGCACGGAATTTATTGTGCAGTGCCTCTCAGGCTCCTCGTATGCGTCCTTCGCCCGGTCTCTATTTACTACAGAAGTTCTTCCTAAATTTATTTAGAAGCTGAGGAACAAAATACAGTGACTGAAGCGGGCAGTCATTAAAAACAAGATCACGCTCAATAAGCAGAGGCCAGGATAGCAAATGTTAGTCCAAGTGAGCCCCCAGAGCACCGCCCGCCGCATGGGACCAGCGACGCACATTACTGGGATGAGCGGTGCTCAGTAGCTCGCATTATGGGGCCTAATCAACACTGACGGTTCAAACAGTCCCAGCTGCAGCGCTAAGTCATGTAAACTGGCAACATCGTCCATCACTTTTTTCAATTCAATCGATGAACCATCAATCATGAAATGAAATAGGACACATTTGATGGCCGATTTTATGCTAAAGTGTGGTGAAATTAGGAATTAAATGTTTCTCATAAACAACTCAAATTAAAAATTTACAAAAGTTTGACTAAGCAACTCAGAAACATGAAACGGGCACCGGGCAGGAATGCTCGCGAGTTCTCGCGCTTAACACCGTACAATTATTCGTCAACACACAAGTCGACTTGGTCACCACTTGTGAAGATATAGGTCCGGGAAGGGAATCTGCGGGTCACTCGAGGAATTAATTTGCAAAGAAAACGGTACATAAACGTGAACTTTACGTCATTTGAAGAATTTCACACAAACGGGTATTTCAAAATAGAAGACTGACATAATCACAGAACAGTGGGCGTGTCTTCAGAAGGAAAGCATGATGACAAACCGGGTTAATTGTGTTTAAGATTGGGTACATGGTCAAGCCAAGGACGTAGAGGGAAGTTGGGGATAGAGTAGTTAGAGAATGAGAGTAGAGGGCAACCGTGTGTAAGCGTGACCATTGGTGAAATTGGTGATTTCGAAAGAGCATGAAAAGTTCGTCTTCGAAAGATATGAAGACCGGGTCCTAGCAGGTGCGCCCTCACACACGGTAGGCCCGTGTTTTTGGGAGTTAAATGCTGGTGCCAAACGGCTGCTATTTCTGTGGACTTGGAGCCAGGAATGAAGAACGGAGTGGACCTGTCCTTTGGCAGCAATTGCCAAGATAAAGACATGCTAGCTTCAGGTTATTCTTTGAATATCAACTTACCTTGCAATAGTAAAAACTTCCGTTATGAGACCCACCGTCAATCGCCAGTCAAGTCACCGCGAGCCTCATCGCCAAATTCGGCACTGCATGGAAGAGCCTTTTAATAGAAGAAGTAAAATCTGCCGCGGGATGAATCCATCGAGCCCTAACAGAAGCCCTAAGATGATAATAACATTCAACTACGGAGAAACGCGGAACTTTCAACGATGGAGATGGCGGAACGCATCAATGTTGGCCTAGTCGCATACGAGTGAATTCAAACTGGAGAATTCTCTGTTACCTCGCTTCGTGCCCAGAATTACTAGCAGAAATTGTACTGAATTTGTATTACAAGTAGCAGCAACTGAAGATCGTTGCTAATGTGCCCTACATTCCAAACTATGAGACGTACCCGCTGACAGTCCCCGTGACAGCCCGTGCAACAGCGCAATTAGAGCGTTACAGCTCCCCCAAAATTATTCACACGCTTGTATTATTCCTGAATATCTTTGAATACATCATTCAATATGCTATTTTTCTTAGTAATGCGTATACAGAAAGTTTTGAAAGTGTCCTAGATTAAAATTAAAAAGGAGGGTTTTCGAACGAATTAATTTAAAAGAATAATTAAGCAATAATAGCAAGTATTTTAATTAGTTTACTTAACGATAGCATCCACGAAATACCTCATTTCAATTTTAGCCATAGCTCAAACAACATGGTGAAAACGGTGGTGGTCTGTCTAGAGTTAAGACGGAAAACTATCGATGCTCACAAGAGCGGCAGTAGCTGCAAATACATTTCGAAGTATTTTGAAGTCCCCGTAATAAATGTTTACTAGGGTGTTAAATTTCACCTCTTACTCTTTGTCCATCGTGATCAGCAATCATCGTGATCAGCAGCGTTATCAGCAATCCTTTTATGCTATTTTGCAATACACTGTGAAAATTCCGTTTCGACAATTGACTCATTTATACTATTAGGAATCGTGCGTTCGTTAAGCTGTCCGCTAGGCATTTTTCGCATTCCGTGTTCCTCCCTAAATTTTGTGGCTCGAATCCCGAGACGTGCTGAGACATTGAGGCGTGAGGCAGAGCCTGTGTCACGTCCCTCTCCTAGGGCCCCAAAAATGCTCATATTTTTTGTGAGACGGGTGAAGCGACCCCTCAAGCTCGGGATCCGGTTCAATTTTTATACGTAGTAAGACGTGCCGTTACTGTTTATTAACTCAAAGTCTCACATTTTGCCCAATGCCAATTTAACATTAATCGTTGTCAAAGTAATCCTTTTATACTGCTCTTCTACTGCTTCAAAATGTCGTCAGTCTTTGGAAATTCAATTCCCATTTTTTTCTTCGACGAACTTTGATATCGCCACGCAAGATAATAAACAAAGGACTACTATTAAGTAAATAATTAACACTGTTATAAGCAAGTCTTTCGAAAAAGATATCGTAGGTATCGCAAAGTTGACACAGCGACTGAATTTACCATACACCCTTCAATATCCAAAATTTTCATTAATTTCTCAAAAACTTATGTTCATAGTTCCAATTTTTTGATAAATTACAAGTGCGTGAAAGGGAATTAAACGTAATCTTCAGGAAACCAGGTAGCATGAAATAAATATAAAAGTAAATTTTGCTAACGTTAAGAAAAAATTATCCATGTGTACAAGAGATAAAATGAACTTGATTACAATATACACAACCAATAGCAAGGCCTTTCATTTATATAACTCCTACCGGTCTTCTAAATTCGTTTTTGATGAGATACGAGCAAGTGACTGCTGAGATGTTCTTTCATTTTTCAATGGGTACTTTTTATTTGTAGGGGTCCTTCTTGGCCCGACAACTTTTCCTAATTTTCAATTTACGTAATCAATTTTCGACTGGATTTAAGTCAAAACTCATCAGAGGCAATGGTTGATATTCCCTTTTCATGGAGTCTTGCACTCACAGATTCAGACGTAGATTTGAAATCATCATCTTACTGGAAGGATCCTCTGCCCAGACCAAAACGTAGTGCAGAGAACCTTGGGTTTTTATCCGAAATTTCGATATAATCATCAGATTTCACCATTCCGTCAATAAAAATATCTTTTCAGCATCATTTGAAGAGAAAGGACTAGGGAACATCATATATTTACCGCTACGTTCAACAGTTTGCACTGTATTCTTCGGGTGGAAAGCCTCATCTTTCTTGCGCTAATCTTTTCGATACCTTACCAAGTCCGAAAAGCTCGTTTTTCGCATCATCAGTCCATAGTAGTCGTTTCTAGAAGCAAAGTGAGTTTAACAAAGTTTATCCCGTTTCTTACGTATCAGACCACCGGTGCACCAATCAACCCCTTTTGCGTAGTGGCAGGCCTGTGTTTCAACACTCGTTTTATATCTGTTTAAAGAAAACCATCATATTTGAACTATTAAAATCACTAGGTACCATTGATCCGAGTAAAGAAAAATAGCAGAGAATGATAAAAGCATGTCTAACTTGAAAACACGAAAGTATCGCTGAATTCCCATTCGGCTGCCTTTATGGAACAGCTGCGGAACAAGCATTTATACGCAGGCAATGTGTTAATTAACACGTTGACTCCGGAGTGGGTCATATATGGTACACGCGATCATCTAACCTAACCTAATGTAACCAAAGCACTATCATGTATAAATACAAATTTTCGAGTTTTCTTCAAATTTGTGTTCATCAATCGAATGAGCTAGTTCGGATCAGAAAGAAAATTGATAGAGTATCCAAATTTGTGAAACCAAAATAGATCATTTTTGAATTCACAGTAGAAAAATTTGTCAGCATGTAATTTTACCTGTGTGGAGAATCGGAGTCAACGTGTTAATTGAGCAATAAAAGAACATTATTCATGAGGATCCGTTCACCGCGCTTGACGACTACACCGTCCATTCTGTTTTAGATGACGCTGTATTTTGCTAATACCTGTGCCGGTAACCTGCGCGTCCGACGTATGGGCAAAATCATTGACAGCAACTCTTGGTGGCATATCGACTTCGCGACAGTTTTCGTACAGTTCTCACAGACAGACACTGTATCCTTCCACTTGCAGGTAGAGTCTCCGCTCAACCAAACTGACCAAATTTCTATATAAATGATTGTACTGTAGATTTCTGAACGACGAAGGGTTTCAAAATATAATCAATACTATTTTCTCATTTGTGAAGGTCAATAATCTTCCGACCGAAATCTACGCTGAGCTCTTTCGCCTCTCCCATCGTGGGGCTGACGTGTAAACGGCACAGCAAAACACTTCTTGAAACACGATATGTTCCACAATATTTTAAAGTACGAATAGTCTAGAACGACTTAGACAAAATGTATATCAATATAAATTCTATATTATTCCACTATGAATCTTTGCATTCGAGAACCTATACATGATTTTATTTTCATGAATATTTGCTTTCTCGAACTTATACATGATTTCATTTTCAGGACTTTTCAAAATTTACTCCTTATATTTATTCAATATTACCTTTTCTTCAGAAAATTGTATTTTATATTACTCGTCTCACATGCATTAAGATATTAAAAACTAAACACAATAAGCATAGGGCTTAATAAATTAGTGAAAATATTGAACATGGGATGGATGGTGCTTTTAACAAAGATGTATGCACTTGGAGCTTTGAATTACCGTGCATTTTTAGTGACATCCTGCAGAGGGAATGGGACTATATTGACTTCGAACTCATCAATGCCAACGATAAAGAATTGTCGTTTTATGTGAGGCATCGAATACGACTTCAATCCTGAGGCAGCAGGCCGCCAATTGACAAATAGGAGATGCAGCGCAAGAGGCTCTAACTTAAAGTGTGACAAATTGTTATGACTCGGGGTCGCAGAATCGATAGCAGCCTAACAGGTACGATTAATTTGCCCTCGACTTGTTACCTCTCCAAGCTCTCCCGGAGTAATAGCCGGCGAAGAAAAACCTGTTGGTAGCAGTCGGCTCGGGCTCTAAGCTCACAATTTTGTACTAGACTCTAAAAAATTAATTTATGAGTGTTTTTTCGTCTTATTTACAATGATTTTACATGATGCATGAGGTGCTTGAAAATTCTAAGGATCTAATTGCAAGATAATCATTCACAAAGGAAAATTAAATCCTGCAATGATATAAATCAACACACATCGTGCAGGCTCGATGGAAAAGGCTCACATTAATAAAAATAGAAGTATTTTTCGACATTGGCCAAATTGATTAAAGCAAAATGGAACATTTTCTGTCACGCGGCACACAATAGAGTAAAATTCACTTACATGTAGTGGGGTCAAGGCTGACACCTAAGGCTACTGAGGGACTGGGCGCCTACTACAGGAGTAGTGCATTGCCAAGCATGAACTTGGCTGACTAGTATTCTCGACATTGTGTGCCACAACTTCAACAGCACGGCTTAGATAATGAAGTGCTAGGGCACTGTCTACAGAGGGAGATTAATTTTAGACTTGAGCTAGTATGTACTTGTGAATTTCGAGTTTGGTTGAAAACTGTGCTAAGATAGAAAGCATGTATTCGAATCAGACTCTTATGACTAATATCAGGCAGACGCCAAACGAATTATCGTAATTTAACACCAGACTATTTAATTGAAAAAATAAAAACGGGAACAGAATGAATTGTGTTAAATAATAATTTTGTTAGACAGGGAATTTTGGGTGCTATCGTCGAGGACAACGGATGATTTCAAGAACATATCGATCTAACAGTCAAAAAGTGCCAGCGCCAAATCGGTTGGATCTTAAGAGTCTTCAAGACACGAGATTCAAAACCGATGCTTGAGTTGTTCTCTGTATTCTCTCCAGCGAAGAAGGTCGAGAGATACCACAAAATATAGACGTGGAAAATGATTCACGGAATAGTCCCAAACTTCAAATATGAAAACAATGTTGCGCACAAAGCAACACATTCGGTTTGACAAGGTGTGTGTTATGCCATCGTTCAATGCTAGGACGGCCGGCAGCGTTCGAACTGGACATGAACAGTCCTTCTCCGTAATGGGACCCGGACTCTTCAACTCTCTGCCAAAAACCTAGAAGAGTTTAAGGGCTCACTGGACGTTTTCAAGAATAAACTGGACAGCTCCCTACAAACTGTCCCTGATATGCCACCCTTGTCCCACTATTATCAAACAGCAGAGGGAAATGGACTCATTCAACAGCTTGCTGTATCACCAGAGGTGGGCAGTAGAGCGCTACATGTAGCGGTAGCAATAGCGGCGCTACAATCTAGTGGGTGTAGCGGTAGCGGCAGCGCCCGCTACATTTAGAGCATGTAGCGGTAGCTGTAGCGGCCGCTACATTCCAAAGTAGCGCTGCCCAGCTCTGGCTGTATGAGAGTACAAAATAGGCGGCACCCCAGTGTGCCGGGTGTGAAGACCCAAACGTCTCCAAAGTATCCAAGGGAACAATTTAAAGAATATTTCAACTATTGCGCACGTAACACTTAATTTTTGTAAGTAGAGTGCAATAATTTTTTACTATGAGCTTTCGGGTCTCGCAAAAATTTAATACTAATGACATATTATACTCAAACCTTTATCCCTTATAAGCTCCCCGGAATAAATTAGGCCCCTATTATTTTTCGTGAGTCAGGTATGCACATGGAGGACAAGGGTCTGTCATATTCTGGGGTTGTTTCAACAATACAGAAGTCGGTCTTTCAGCTCACACGGGGCCAGCAGACGTCAAACATGGCTACACTGAGTTGCTAGATAACCAAGTTTTGCCATTTGCACAATATCTGAATGCAGGAAGCCACATTGCTCTGCCTATCTTGCAGAGTGAAAACTGCCGGTTGCATTGGGCTAGAACTGTTATTAATTGGCAGAACAGTTATTCTGGACATGTTATGTATTTAGATTGACCAACGAAGTCCCTGACCATGGACCCATTAGAAGATTTGTGACACCACCAAGAACGAAAAGTTAAACATCGTTCACGTCCTGTGGTCGCACTACCAGATCAGTTGATGCAAGAGTGGTTTAAAATCGACCAGGCATACATTAGGATACGTGTAGACTCAATGCCGCACAGAATTGTGGCCATTATCCTTGCCCTTGGAGGTCCCCTACCATATTAGCGAAAAGTGACTCATTTTTTGACTGGGAAACTTATCTCATCAGAAAAAACGTTAAATGACAATGTATCGTTCAAGCTTCTAGGCTGTTTTATTTTTATAAGATACAGTTGTGATAACATCAAAGCATATGATAACATCTCATAAGACCTGCGCAACATCTACGTTGAACAGCCTTTCAGCAGCCATATAATATTGAGCTCTAATGTACGAATCATGCCCAGGGTAGCAACCAGCCCAGGGAAGAATCCAAATCTTTACTAAACGGAACAACTAATCGTTACGTAAATTTATTCATATTCAACGCTACACTAGCAAGATTCGGCTTCATATGGACTGTACTGTGGAGCACGGAATCGTAATAGCGCAGGTTTGACGGCACATTGGATGGCTTCACTATATATTTTGAATGACTGGGTGCCTCACATTCGAACGGATCTATATTAACACCAGAGTTGGCAATAAAAAATCCAATCCAAAAGAAGCACCTCAAAATGAGAGGGAAATGTTTTTTACGTATTTTCCAGCTTATAAACGCTACGTAAATTGAAAACCACTGAGCAAAATCTAAATGAATACTTAATTCCAAAAACCTTAAATTACCACGGTGCTTTCTGGAAACAATCCTGTTGCAGACTCCCAACAGTGCTACTCTTACAATGATGCATGATTAAATCATGCTATGAAGGATTCGTGGACTAGTGTCCAATATTGGAAACTCTACTGGTGACAAGAAAGTTTAACCATGTTCGAGAGTATGAAGATAACTTTTAGAACTAGTTTTCTTACCCTCAGACTTCATTTGAGGGAAATGGATTTATACCCCCTCCAATAGCATAACCTTTAACCGTCGAATCGAATTCTAAATCGAGGATGGAACATTGGGCACAGAATACTTAGCGTAAATTCATCAATATGTAGACACGGCACATTGAGGAAGAAGAGGAGCAGCAGAAAACGACTCTCAGTAGAATGAAAAAACGGAAGTAACAATGTGGTAATGAAAGAAACTTAAGAAAGACTTCTCGAAGGACAAGCTACGGCTTGTGTAACCCATTTGAATAATGGGGTTGCACTCAGGACCTCCGTATGGGGTCCCGTTCGGGCGCGACTCCCCACAACAGAGGATGGGCTAACCCAACTCCACGGCCATGAGATGTGGTCTCTCTGGCACCCTTGAGGAGTAAAGCATAGAGAGAATATTGAACTCACAATAAAAACGCAATACCCAAGAAAACGATAAACCAAATACAACACAAAAAAACAATCCCCCTGTGTAATTATTCAAAAATCTTAGATTTCTCAATCTTGACTTGCACACCTTAAGTTTTTGAAATTTTAAAACGAATACTTTTCGCAATAATAGCATGCCAGATGTAGGAGCCAGAGAAGCAGGCACACGAGAGTAAAAAAAAATTCATTCAGTTTGACCTAATTCAGTCCTTATGAGATATTTATCTTCCTCATTCTGATGAATCTAATTCCCACTTGAAGTTATTGAGGTCGAGTCAATATCAAGGGGTAACCTTTCTATTCGCCTTTCTCTACAGCACTTTCATATTCTTATAAAGAAACTACTAGGTCATGCAATATATTTCCGACCTAACTAGACTAGATATGAAGCAGCATTCTCTCAGACCTACTACCTGCACAGTAGAACTGGTAACACCAGCTTAATTAGCTCAACCTAGCCAACGGCACAAAAGTAGTAATCACGTTAAGTTCTGTCTAAATTCATGTACGGGACAAAGTATAAGTTCTATGAAGATTCTGAACGCATCCTAGGGCTTAAATTCAACGAGATGCGAGCCGCAAGGCAACGGAGCAATTCAAGTTTCTTCCTCACCTACTTTGTATTCTTGGGCATTACCGCGCACTACATCTGGTACTTCTTATTAGAAACATTTCTTAATTTCAAGACTTCAAGATTAATTTTTTCCATTAATTTATTCTCATGCGCTCAATCAACTTCACTGAAACGTGGCACTTTCTTATAGAAAATTTGTCTCGCTTCGTTTCAAATCAACCCAGTTTGGAACATCTGTATTTTAATTAAATTTGAGGCATACGTCATGAAATCGGAGCTCCACAGCCTATACCATTAAATTCATACTAAATTTACGTCAATGGTGGCCCACAGAAAAGCCGTTTCGCAGGAGGGCCATAGTTCACACTGAAGTACGTTCATTATGACTTGAAGGACCCTTGTTCTGATTTTCTTATCTGTCCTTCTCAAAAAGCTCCCCATCCTCACGTCCTAGTGAAGCTGGTGGTGGATTTTTTCAATGACTCGTAACCTCCTTTACCAGACAACAAATAAAATTCCCTTAACAAGAAAACTACCTGAACGAGATAATTATTATGATACATGAGCTCCTGCTGGAAATTTATTCGGAGAATGAGCTATTGATTTACAAAGTCAGTAATTCTGAAAATTGAACTGCCTTGATGTTCAAACAATATTATTCAATTAAGATTCTCACCAAAATAAAATTCATATATTTTAGTCGGTAAACCCTCAGAAAGTTGTCGCTCGTATGATCTCTTTGATAATATTTTTTTTAAAGTTGAGACCTAAAAACACATTAACTACATTATATTTTCTGATGCGTCGTGAATCAGTAGAAAAAATCAATTTCAGTAACATGCGAGTAATATGTACATGCGAGAAAACAAATTTACAAAATTTTTTATCGTAATTCTGAATTACTAAGCTATACTTTCAATGAAGAAATTTCGTCTGAATTTCCCGTATCGGCGCCGCTCCAAGTTGTGGGGCCTAAAACGAGAGCAAAGCTGCACCAGGAGACGACCTACCAAAACGGACTCGAGCAGCTCAGCTCCCGCAGCAGCTCTCCTAACCTTGGTGCGATTATACCTGCCTAACTGCAAACACTGCTCATCAATACCCAAATATTGAAACCGAAAGTGCAATCAGTTCACTTAAATTGACATGTGCGATCACACGGTGCTCGTTAACACACTAGGACCCACCTCCGTGTGGTACGCAGATATGCCAGCTCGCCACAACACACAGGACCGTGCTGTAAATTGGACTGGCGTACGATGATAACACACATCATTCGAATAAGGTAAGGTATCGAGCTCACCATAACACATTTTGTCATCGATAAGCAAAACACCCGAAATCAGCTAAGCTACGATATTCAATGAACTCTGTCCTTAAATTTGCGCAGCTTTCATTTATAGATGACAAAATGAGTAGAATGCAGAGGAATTCTTAAAAAAAAAAACTAAATTAATGCTCCAAAAATCACATTATGAAATTAAATCAAAATCACTCAAGTGAAACCATACCACATATATCATGTAGGCAAAAGTATTATACATGTTGCATTGAGTAGTAATTAAAATACGTATTCGTGATACATTTTCAACCATGATTAACTGAATAATTGAGTAACTTTTATCACTTGTTATCCACTATTCATGGTTACCATCTCTGGCGCTCGAGCAGGTATCTCGTGGAATTATCTGAGATACATTTTTATCCGATTTTGAGCTCGAGAAATTGTGCATGTAACTGGCCATCCAAAAAATATCTAGCCGCTTGAGGATCTTGTAGTGAATACGAGATGGAAATCCCTTGATCCCGACATGAGTGGGATGGAACTGCCCAGTTAAGTCCGCTATTTTCCAGTATAACTTCAGTTGGATGTAGGCTTGCAATGTCGCCAAGGAATTCAGCTTAAAACCGGCGCTTGCTTGAAAGATCTGCCATGCACACGTTGCAGCTGTAAAAAGTAAAGATAAGCCATGTACACGTTATAGCTGTAAAAAGTAATGATCTGCCATGTACACGTTATAGCTGTAAAAAGTAATGATCTGCCATGTACACGTTGTAGCTGTAAAAAGTAAAGATCTGCCATGCACCCGTTGGAGCTGCAAAAAGTAAAGATCTGCGACTGAAACTTGAAAACTCGAGACGGATAACACCGCATTCATCTCACAATACACACTAGAAACATCTCTATATACATTGAATATATTTAAGCGTATATTAAGATACCCACATTATTGACGAACGAAAATCGATCGTGTCGTAGGAGAACAGAACGAACACAGGAAAATATAGTGTAATTAATACTCATTCCGGCCGGAAATATTTGCTACACAAGAGGAAAACTCTCTGCGATTCAGTGTATTTTAACAAACTTCTGTTTTGAGTACAGTAGACGATCGTGCATAGTGCGTTGAACACAAATTTTAACCTTTAATAAATAATATAGTAAAAGTGAATACAAGTTTATCTTTTTCCTTTTTCAGATAATACTTAAAAGTTCTTAAAATTACCCGCAGGTTATGACAAAAAAGATAACACTACCAGAAAGTGCACATATAACCGAAAGACAAAATATTTGACAGATTTTGACAGAAAAGCAGTATTGCGGGCGCTTCTTGAGAGATCTACAACGCGTAAATTGCAATTAAATCCAAACCTTCAATATCAAAAAGCACCTCGTAACGTTGATTAATTAATTGAAGTAGTGACTGATAGCTATGAGGAATTACAGGGATCAGCATTGAACAACATTTTCCTTACTTTCCAGCAGTCAACAGAACAAATTATTTCGGCTGACGGTGGCAACAATTACAGGCTTCAACATCTGTTGAAAGTATATTTAGGAAGGAAAGGAATTCTTCCATATTCAATTCAGATCTCAAATAATTTGAAGAATAAATTTACAAGGATTGAGTAAATACAGCCGCAAACAAATTTCTTCAGTTGATACGTTATCAATTGCATGTATTTAATTACAATGTAGAGATTGTCTTTTATTATTTTTCTTACCAAAAATATCGTTCACTGATGTTTATACTTTACAAATTAAATGTACTGAAATACAGACTTAACTTTTTCTTTTTTTTACAACCAGTAGTTTTTCAAGTATCCTATCTAAAAAGTTAACAATTGTTTTGAAGCAAATATTTCCGACCAGCTTCAACATTGATTTGGAACAATTATTTCCGACCGGAGGAAGTAACATGTTTATTAAGGATCAAGACTTTTCCAAACGTTCATTTATTACCTTCTACTTGATGGTTTCGAGAATAGCAACTTGAAACACGGCACATAACTTTATTTGCTTGAGCAAGAATACTTTTTATTCAGTTCATTATATTCATCACAAAATGAATCAATTCAAACTTAACTTTATGAGATTTTCTATGCGTATTTGAAAACAGTGGACAAACAAAATGCTGTTTTAAAAAGTCCTTAACGCTAATGATTCCTAAAATATATTTATTTAAAATGGGGATCAATTTTTGTGATATCCTGAATGAAAGCAATGAATAAGAAGAATTATTATTTGGTATCGAAGCAAATTTAAAAATAACACTTAAATTAGTAATAAATGCGTAATTATATAATACGCAAATAGTCTTCGCTAATTAATCGCTAATTCTGGTGAACGAATGCATCAATATCACTCAGAGCAGAGCGTAGGTGAAGGCCGGATTTTGATGCACGGCTAGCATGGCAACAGCCCACTTTCGATAAAGTCCACGGAGAAATCACTGAAAGTTTAAGTTACGACTGACGACACGCACCCGTGTGTACACCATTCCTGACAGCCGGTGTCGACACTTCCTGGCCGCCAAATTAACCTGCCGTCAGCACGGCGAACAAGCTCACAGCATCTAAGCTGCTGCAAAGTCAACAAGGCGTAACAAGGCTTCTAACTAGGAGGAAGTTGAACTCACAAACAAGAAAAATAATCGCGATGGTCTTCAACGCCACGTGTTTAATCACCTCCACTCTTACGAGCACAGTCATCTCGCCAGCTGGCCAAGAGTGTTCATTTTCCAAGCTTGTATCACTTATGTATGCGCATTAAATATGATCAGGTCTATGCAAGAACCATTTCCTGTACGTCGATAATATTTTCTCTTTATAAATACGTATTGCACCCAGCACATACTGATCACCTCAATTGCTCAGAATCTCAAGAAACATTGGACTCATGCCAGAAGAATTTAATAAACGTTGCCTGAGCGCATGTAAATTTAAATAGTAGCAGTTAGTATAGCAGCGCTTCAGTAACTCAGAATATCTCGCACCAATAAGGAAGGGAACATTTAGCACGGGCTTCAGAGAACGAGGAATCTATGCCCAAGGTGAGTTCCCACACAAGATTCCCTGCGGATATAATAAGCATGAGTAGTAGTAGTGAAAGCAGCGCTTCAGCAACTCAAGACCATCTCGCACCGAAAGAATAGGGACCATTTAGTATGGACTTAGGAGAACGGGGAATCTATGCACAGGGTGTGTTCCCACACAAGATCCCCCGCGCATAGAAACAGCAAGTTAAGAAGGAAGAGGAAGAAAAGACAAATAAGAAATAGCGAAGAAGGAATGAAAACGGAAAGAAGCAAAGTGGGCACGAAAGATAGAAGTCCCGAAGGCCTATCTAAAGCTGAGGTAGCCTAGTGGTGCTCCCCTGGGGACGCTAGTCCCCATAGCATAGAATAGACAAACCTAACTAACCTACCTCTATTGCCTATGGCCTATCCTATGCCCCCTGAGGGGGCTGCGGATATAAATAACAAGGTAAGATTGAAGAGGAATAAAAGGTAAAGAATTATCAGCGAATAAGGCATGAATATGTTAAGAAGCAAAGTCTACACGAAAGATAGAAGTCCCAAAGGTCTAGCTAAAGCTAAGGTAACCTTAGAAGTAAATTTAAATTGAACATGGTTTCTAAAAATTGATTTTGGGATTTTTTTACTTGAATCTCTTCCTGACCAGGTCTACATATACGTATAGAGCACAGACCGCTGAAAACGTCAGTGTTTAAGAAGGAACCGAAACATTTTGGTATATCTTATCCCACAGGGCTGGATACATTAATTTCTGAGTTTTTTCGTCTTACATATGAAGACAAAATTTGTCGCCACGATTATAAATGATCACGAGAAACCTGTATAGAAATGCACACATCTACGCCGCGTAGCACAACTACAAATTAGCTTCATATTGAGAAACAAAAAGCAAAAGGCGTCAAGGAAGACGTGCATCAAATAGGGCGTCTACAAGAACCGTAAAGTCAAGACTTAAAGAGGAATTTTTGCTCGGAAAATCAATCCACATTTGCAGAGCTTTAATTTCTACGTAAGGTTTCGTACCTTCATGAATGTGACAAAGCTTGGGTAAAATAACTATCAGACATGGATGACTTTTTCATATATTGTGTATGATTGCTACTCTTGAATGAATTTCTTATAATTAGTTATGTTTCTAATTATCAGTTTCCTGGGCACCGATGTAACGGATCACTCACGAAGCTCCTGAACTCAATGAAGATCGAATGAAATTTTGAGAATTCGGTTCACCAATCTCGCAATAACTTGAGTTCAGGTAAACCAAAGAGCCTCTAGGCAATCGTTTCGAAACTTGAGCCTAGCACGACTGTTCTGTACAGAGCAAAAATCTATTGTTCTGCGGTATGTTGAGGCTAAATTATGATTCATAGGCACAGAATTCTACAGCAGCGCTAATTAACACCAATGGAAACGACCGTTTGAGGACGGAAGTTCACCAAGACGTATCGGGTCGTACGAGGCAGACATTGAGAGGGCCACAGGTGAGACAGCACGGACACGGGACGATAGGGAACCCAGAACAGTGCAGCACTCCGATTGCGGGAGGATGATATGACTGCCAGGCTCAACAATAAAGTAAATTGATGATTTAGCATGCCGTACTACACATCAGCCAGCGAACAAAGACGCGTAATAGAGAATCCTCTTCTTTGTCCTCCTCCACTTGCTCAATGCTCAATAACAATGGTCGTAACCGAAAGAGTCGGAAGAACAATGAAGAATAAAGGCTACTGCCACGCAAGTGGAAAAGAGTTCTAATAGTCAAATAAAATCAATAGATAACAGAGGAGATACTCTACAAATTTTCATACCTCGAACCAAATCTGTTCAAAGAATGGAACTATCCAAGTGCAATTAGGTTTCTCAGTAAATCATGTCAAAGATTTTTCATCCCTGATGGAATTTGAAAACAAACGTAAATAGTTTGTTATGCTTATCAAAAATTTATTTCATTTTTGAAAAATAAAACTGTGACCACAGACACCGCAAGCTCACCCACACTCGGCCCGCTCCTCGGGAGAAATCCCATCACGGATGTTGACGCGCTGACAAGCCATGCGAATGAAACCCTGCTCAACCACCGCAAGTCTCTCATTGCCTGATAGCTTTGGATTAACTGAGAAAAACACGAGGCTTTATTCAAACCGACGGGCATCAGAATTATTGAGCTTTGTGTAGCACTTCCGCATGCTGACCTCGTGCGTGTGTGTAACACGCACGAGAATGTAAACACATCTAAAGTTTACGCACGTTTCTTGACGTCGTTCGCTCAAAATAAAACTTATGAAAGCTCTCCAACGTTACACTATCACCGTTGGATGGAGTACATCGATAAAAATACGCTTATAGCTTTCTTCAATAACGTGTCCCCGTTTCAAGTCAAACCGTGTCCCCGTTATCTCTCTAAGCCGTTCTCACGGACTGCAGGCCGTACTTCGTGTTAAATCGATTCATAAATAATTTCTGATTTTTTTCATGCAAATTAGAAGTGTTTTTTATGCTTTTCAAACGCTAATATTTTGGTCTACTAGGTGACGCTTAAGTAAAAAATCTCTTTCCATTTTTTCGGATCCATTTCATCACTCGCATTGCAGTAAAAGTATAAAAAGTAACCCTTGAAACGGAAGACCTAAAATTACATGTTCAACATATGATGTCGTGAGAGTTTAAACAGGGAAATGGTGCAGCTGAGACAGCGTGGAAAATATGAAGCAATTATGGCCAGGATGTCATAACAGATCGGCAAGTAAGAAATTGGCTTATAAAATTTCGTTTCAGTTATTTGAGCTTGGAAGATCAGGCTAGGCCTGGGCGCTCATTGGACATCGATGAAGATGCTTCAAGAACGTTAGTGGAGATTGATCCTCGGCTCAGCACTCGTGAATTAGCGTAAGAACTCAATAACTCACAACCCACCAAACGTCGCCACTCAAAAGAGATGGGTAAGGCTAGCAAATTGAATGTCTGAGTTCCTCATACCTTAAGTGAAGAAAAATAAGGCAGATGGTGTTCTATCGCAAAGAATCATCTTTCCAGGCAGTGAAACTTGAGCCTAACACGACTTCTCTATACTGAGCACAAATCTATTGTTCTGTGGTATGTTGAGCCTAAATTATGAATCATAGGCGCAGAACTCTCTAGCAGCGCTATTTAACGCGAATAGATACGACCACTTGAGGACCCTTTCTCGAGCTATCATAACAGGTGATGAAAAATGGGTCACTTATGACAATATTCGCCGCAGAAGGCAATGGTCTTTCATCTCTTTAGGTCTTTACAGAGTGCTCTTCGAGGCAGAAAATTTAATAATGACAACCATCAAGTAGTAGTAGTAGTGAAAGCAGCGCTTCAGAAACTCAGA
>VOMN01036206.1:0-41146 GCA_014899125.1 Orchestia grillus
AATAAGGTACTGTATTGTCTATAATGTCATAAATACATAGCTATTAAATATTAATCCCGGTCCCGGTTCAATCCTGGTCCCGGTCCCGGCCAAAATGACCAATCCCGGTCTCGGTCCCGGTCCCAGTTAAAAACCTCATCCCGGTCGATCAATAATCTCAGGCCACATGCAGTTCGGATGGGCGCCGTCCCAAACAGGTGGTTAGGTTTAAAACACTTGATTAAATTTTTAAGACGGGATAAAATACATGTTTACCAAATTGAATTGCGTCTTAATCAGTTTCATAAACGTTTTCAGAGGGGAAACTGAATTAAACGATTTTTAAACCTGCTCTGAACACCACGTAAATTTTCGGAATTTTTTGAATAATTTTGTTCTGGCAATGAGGTTTACTCTAAAATAGTGAATCTTCATTGGAAGACATGTCCCGTATTTGATACCCGCAATATTCAGGAAAATTAATTTTCCCAAAAAGAGGATTCGATAATTGGGTCACGTGGTGTGGTGCCAGAGCGCCAGAAACGTTGCGATCGGTGTTGTTGCAAACGTAGCTGAGAGCCAGTCTTGCATCTGAGTTGGTGTAGTGTGGTCGGGTCAGAGTGTGTCTCTAACCGGAATCAGTGTTTCATGCAGAGGCGGCAATATTTCACATTTTTTGAACGTGAATGTTATTTTTCTATGTGTTTCATACAAGTGCGTGCTACCGATTGAGTTAGTGTGCTCCGCGATCTGCGAAGAAGCGAGGTAGGGGTGAGTATACTTATTTCCTAAACGCTTTTCTCGGCGTTGTTATCGTCTGCAGCTGGGCAGCGGGTGTCGTCTGCTAAGAAGTGCCGCTGGTTCATCAGTGCCTGAAAGGGCCTTCCTCTCTGTCAGTACTGCACGCACATTTGCCACAATTCAACGTCAAACTAAAGTAAGTCATGGTGGTCAGATTCTTCGGCTCATTGTTTCTTTCATAAAAGTGTTTCAGTTTTGACGAATCTCTAAAATTTTCACATTATTTCTTTTCGTCTTGTATCACTACGTTTCGTTCATTAAAATTTGCCCGTATATTATTCATTAAAACCGATTTGGTTAATACTATGATTGTATGAATAAATATCGGTAATTGTGCAAGTCACCAGGTCTGTCTAAAATAAATTTCTATATCTTTGCAGAGCGGCCTCACTCACAGTCTTCTTTGACTGAGCAAAAGTTTTCGGTCAACAACGTTTTTGCATTTTATGATTGATTCATGTATGTATACATTCCTGGTCAGATTTTATGATTGATTCATGAATGCATACATTCCTGGTCGGATTTTACGATTGATTCATGTTTGTATACATTCCTGGTCAGATTTTATGATTGATTCATGTATGCATACATTCCTGGTCGGATTTTATGATTGATTCATGTATGCATACTTCCTGGTCGGATTTTACGATTGATTCATGTATGTATACATTCCTGGTTGGATTTATTTCAATCCGAGTTTTTATTACGCTGCTTCTGCAACTTTTTTGTGCTAGTTTGGATGCACTCAGTAGGGATGTACTTAGCAATATCCATTCATTCTAGCCCTGCTAATCAGAAAAAAAAACTAGATCCCAGTTTCCAAAACGTGTTCTTGCGGAGTGTGTGCGAGCTGTGCACTGAAATGCAAGTTTTTAAAATCTAGTGTTCGCCCCCGGCTCAAACGGTGGGATTTACCCTAATTTGTTTTAAAATGAATGGATTTTTTAGTGAAGCTGCTCCCCATCGTGTCCTTTGAAGTCATCTATTCGTAAGTTAACTATGCTCACCTAAATACTGTCATGTCGTTCCTATTAAATAAGAGATTTAGCTTCCTTAACATTTTGACGCGATCATCTAACCTAACCTAATGTAACCAAAGCACTATCATGTATGATTACAAATTTTCGAGTTTTCGTAAAATTTGTGTTCATCAATCAAATAAGCTAGTTCTGATTAGAAAGAAAATTAATAGAGGAACCAAATTATTGAAACCAAAATCCTTAATTTTAACATTCACAACGGAGATATTCGTCGACATTAAATTTTTCCTGCATGGAGAAACGCAGTCAAAGTGTTGAGATTGCGTTAATTTACAATATGATATTCAGCATCCTATCGTCGACACAGCCGCATGCCAGCACCGCTCGCAGTACCGTTCTCTCTGGTGGCAAGTGAAAAGTGTTAGGTAAAATGATTTTTTTTTTACATTTATGTCTGAATACACGGCGGCTATCATTATACTATCTGGGATCAATGACACAAGCCATAGTCGTTACCGGACATTCGATGTTGAAATGGGTGAGAGAACAATTAACAATTTCCTAATCGTTATCTTTAAATTTCATAGTTTTCTAATCGTAAGACGTGATGAGCCAACCCCTCCCTCGGCAGGTGTACGGCTGGAAACGCTTAATTTGCAGCCAACTTCATTAGCTTGAGATGTGGCGGTGCTTCGGGGGCTGGGCGGGTTGCACCGAGAGAGGCCGAGGAAACTCGTCTCAAAGTCCATTTTTCTTGTTTTAGAATTAAAGTTTGAAAGTTTTAAAATTGAAGTTAATTAAGTCGTCCGTGTCGGGGCNCTCGTCCGTTTCTGAGAAATTGAAGAGACTCCAGCCATCGGACCTGCATCAGAAAATGAAAGACGTGTGGAAAAAGGAAACGCTCGCATTGAAGCCAGAAAATCTGTGTAACTGAAGGTCTAATACAAATGTGTGTGGAGCCTGATTTATCGAGCGCCAACATTTTAGAAGTCACATTGAAGATACAATTCTCGAGCGGTTCAAGCCATTTTTAGTCATCTGCTCTTCATCCCTTCACTCGTGTAGCTCTTTGCTTCCTGTTGTCTGGGATTTTAAGCTTATTTTAAAGCAGTGAGTTCGACTAGAATTACTTAAACTAGTTTACGCGACCCGTTAAAACTGACGTGACTTACAATCTTTTGTCTCAAAATGAATTGTATTTCTTCAGTGAAGCAAGTAACGAGTCCCAAAGGTTCCTCATCGTTTGCTTCGAAGCCTACTACTCAAAATTAAACCAAGTTCATCAGAATACTGTCATACCACACGTATTATATCAAATAAATCGTTCAATTTTCTTTAGATTACATACATTTACGATACGCTATTTAATATCATATCCACGACCCTGCCGGATATCTGCTCGGCTGGATCAGATGAACGTCAGTTTTGTACTGTATAATTCTTGCAGTCACACTTTGATGTTTGCATAGAATGATTAGCTCACAGTGGCATTCCACAATGAAAAATTGAAGAGAGGACCAACCAGCTAACCAAGCAAGTAGCCAACAAGCTGTGTACCGTCAAATAAGGGAATTTTTTATTCAAAACAGCTCATCACACAGCACATTTAATCCAATGTCGCATCGCCTCGCGAAGAATGACGTCACTATAACGCTTGCTCGCTCGTAATGAGTTGAGTTACTGTATCTTACCAACGCCACGAGATGATAACGGCAGATTTAACCCATCACTGCCCAAAGTTTTTTGACGTACAAACAAGAAACAAGTCTTACGTGATTCTGACAGAAGGGTTACATTATTTAGGGCACTGTATCAGATGTGACACAAGGTGCAGTTCAGGACTAACATGAGGAAGACACAAAGCTCATTTATTTCATCCTCTTCTATTCCGATTCAAGTTTTGTTAAGCCTTAGATTTTATGACTGTTATCGGAGCCCTTGTGTGCGTCTCGAGCTACCTCTTGTCGCTTCAGCTGTGTTTGTGCGTAGCTGTCGTAAGTAATCTTTGCCTGCTTGTTCGCTGGTTGAGAAGAACTATCAAGGCTTAGATTTTCATAAGTATTGAAATGCAACTGTTAGTAATATATTAAGTCAGTTGTCAACAAGTTCATCGATGGCATGGTTGGAAATTGATTAGGTGTGTCCTCGTGAGAAAAACTGTTGCAATATTTACAATCAAATGAGCTTGAAGTAGGGATGCTACAGAATCCTACGGAGTGTGAGAGATAAAAGTAGTATTGAGGTTGAACGAATTATTTTGCACAGTTTTAAACTTAGAATACGAGCATCAAAAAGGCTTCCTTAGGGAATTTAACCCCATTTAGGAGGATGACCTTAACCGGTGGCATCTGGCAGCGAATTTTTCCATCGCGACGGAACAAAAATTTAGCATCAGTTTTTACCTGCCTGTTGTCGGGCGCGCTGTTTTTTATGAATTGATTCTTTCAGAAATGTGAAATGCTTACAAGAAGTTAACGAACACCGTGTCTCCACTCCCATGTCGCCTCCGTGTGCTGGTCAGCACGGGGCTGTGTGCAGTTCCTGAAATTTATTTAGTTCACCAAGAATCATTGCGTGAATGGCGGAGCGGGAGGAAGCAGGTATGCATTTGTACATAAGTCATTAAATAAACAGGAAAGTGGCCTCTGTCATAGGACGTAATTTAGGAAGTCGTAACACATCCCGTGATCGTGGCCTACTTCTACTACCCTTGCCTCTAGTACTTCACTGACAAGCGATGAAGACTCACAGACGATAAGAGATCGTTTTCTGCCCCAGAAAACCTGCCACTTGATTCATTGATCACTTCGAGCGCCTTATCGTGACGACGCTGCCCCTGAACGCTATCTGTGATCGCAAGAGCGTGTGACTTCTTGTAGGCCGTCACCGTTATCTCTTGTTTCCCCCGTTTGGAGGTCGTGCTTCGAGCGTGCGAGCTGCTGCTCCACCATGCAATGCCGCTCCGCCAGGCTCGTGCGCGTGTACGCTCCGCCCCTGTCACGTGCGTGCTAGTCCTCATTCAGCCCACGTGGGGTACGATGCCTTGCGCGTGAACGTAAACACGCGAACACGCGCAACACGCGCGTGTCCCGATCGCGTGTTGCGCGAACACGCGCAACACGCGCGTGTTGAGACGCGCTCAACACGCGCTCGGCGCCTCAAGTTCTCGAATTCACGCGAACGTTTGAGGAATTTAACATCCACTAGCGTTCCATGAATGGGGCGCTCTTGAAAATCGTTGTTTTTTGTACTTATGATAAATATTCGCATTGTATTTGCTTTTCACTACTGTTTCATACTTAGCCATTATGTTAATATTAACTCATTTAAAACTCTTGCATTATATGAGAAGTTCTGCATCATATGAGAAGTTTTGCATTATGTGAGAAATTTTGTTTTGTATGAGAAATTTTACATTTTCCCGTTGATAAAATCCCGGCGCCTACTGAGTTGATGTTAGAAATGCGCACGAGTGCACGTGTTGGCTTACATTGTATGACTGAAGTTATCTCTTTGAGACCCGGGCGGAGGGTTTGATTTTCTTCCTAAAAGATCAAAGTCCAACTCACACATATACATTTTAAATATGTAACATTAGAAATTAATTTTCCTAGCTTGGTATCTAGACGTCCCATTCTCAGGGAACTACAGCCTTTGGCTGGCACAACTAAACCGCAGTAGCATTTTTCCCAGCGGTAAGGGAGCGTACCGTAGTGAAAAGTGCCATTGAATTATGCGTGTTATTTCAAAAACGTGTTTAATTGGAGACGTTAGAATACTTGTAGACTCCGGGTGCGCAATACTAAGTACGGTTCCAATCACGTGAGAGTGACCGTATCTGTGATACGCTTAGTGGTATCGGATAATACTCGTTCCAAGAGTACAGTACTAAGTATATAATAGTAAGTGCACAATACTAAGTACACAATAGTAAGTGCACAATACTAAGTACACAATAGTAACTGCACAGTACTGAGTGCGGTCTCCACCCCGCGTGAGTGCCCATATCTGTGCTACGTTAAAGGAATGTTGTGCAATCACGCGATGTGCATGCGACGTTTTCAAGGTTTAGAATGATCTATATATTAATTCGCTTGTACCTACGTACGTACCGTTTCGTCACGCTTCGCCACGTTGCAAGTGAAATTTCTGGTCTCGAGCGAAGTATCCTGTATACGGGTTGCATGTTTGTCTATAAAAAGCCAGTCTTCGCGGCACACTTTCAGTCTCCCTAATAGAGTTCACACTACTTCATCATCAAGAAGAAATTTGCTTCCAAGGCCGAACTATCTTCGCCCTGAATCTTTAACTTCTGTCCAACACTTGGAGGACCACTTCTCATGGGCTGGTTTATCTAAATTTCCGTGAAATTTTCACAGGCCCTGCTAGTTCAAACACATCACGGAAGCAAAACGATATCACAAACACGTTGACTCTGATTCTCCACACAGGTAAAATTACATGCCGACAAATATCTCTACTGTGAATTTAAAAATGAAGGATTTGGGTTTCACAAATTTGGTTACTCTATTAATTTTTTCTCTAATCCGAACTAGCTTAGTCGATTGATGAACACAAATTTGAAGAAAACTCGAAAATTTGTATTTATACACGACAGTGCTTTGGTTACATTAGGTTAGGTTAGATGATCGCGTGTACCATATATGACCCACTTTGGAGTCAACGTGTTAAATGCGGTTATGAAAAATGGAAGTACGCTGTTCCAGTGCTGGTAAATTTTCCCAATACCGATATAAAGTAGACCAATACCGGCCAAGATTACGGTAGGTATAACTGGTCATCTCTACTGACAGCCAATCGATGAACCACTAGCGTAATGCATCGGAAGCAGTCGAATCATTTCCTTTTTGGTTGACGTCGGTTGATGACTATTTTAACTGCGAGATAATTGCTTCGTGTCAAGTATGAAATTAGTGCGTGTAGACTGTTCAAAGTGCACTCGCTTAACGTTATTCTTAAATCACACCCAGCGTGTACGACCAAGTACGTACATGAGGATGATTTTAGGAGAGATCTTTCCGCCGTTTCTCCGTGCAAACTTGTACCTACCCGATCATTGTTATCAGGGTGCACTTCATAATCTTTAGCGTAGTGTTGCGAGAGCATCCCATTTGCGAGGCAGGCTTAGGGGGGAGTAAAAAGTGGCAGCTGGACAACCTCGCTGTGGTGTGACGCGCGAAGGCGCAGCATGCCGCGGGCGTCACCCTTATGGTGCTGTGGCGGGTGTTGGGCGGACTCGTGTGGGGGTGATTGGGGTGCTAGGTGGTGGAGGTGCGGTGATGGTGGTTATGGGGCGTGGTGGTGGTGGTCGTGTGGTGATAGCGGTTATGGTACATGATGGTTATTATTTGATGATGGTAGTGTGGTGATAGTGGTTATCGTGCGTTGTGGTGGTTATGGTGCGTGGTGGTGGGTATGATGCGTGGTGGTGGTTATGGTGCGTGTTGGTGGTTATGGGGCGTGTTGGTGGGTATGGTGCGTGGTGGTGGTTATGGTGCGTGTTGGTGGGTATGATGCGTGGTGGTGGGTATGATGCGTGGTGGTGGTTATGGGGCTTGTTGGTGTTTATAATACTTGTGGGTGTTTATGATGCGTGGTGTTGTTGGGGCATGGCATTACGCGGTGTATGCTACAGGTGGTAGTGAAGTGGTGGTGCAGCTACGAGCGCTACAGTGATGCTCCTAATGGTGCGGCAGCCTACAGCACAACAACAAAGTACAGTTAAGAGTGCATCCAGCGCACGTCATATCCCCCAACAAAACAAATCGGCTCCATATTCTAGACCGCTGATTCACTTTCACGTGCACTTTTACTCGATGCCTAGACATGGGTCTTCGAAAGGGCGTAGTTCATCTAGGACATTTTCTATTTTTGCTCATGTGATCCTTTCCCTGCAACCTCACCAGGTGAAGTGGCAGCGGTACAGGAGTGCAGGCTGCGGTGAGTTGATAGGTGTTGGTGTCCCTCAGTAAAGGGGACAGCTGGTTGGTTGCCTTCCGTCTCCACAGTAAGGGGACAGCTGGTTGATTGCCTTCCGTCTCCACAGTAAGTAGACAGCTGGTTGATTGCNCCTTCCGTCTCCACAGTAAGGGGACAGCTGGTTGGTTGCCTTCCGCCTCCACAATAAGGGCACAGCTGGTTGCTTACCTTCTATCTCCACGGAAAGACAGGATTTGATGTGCTAACGAGGAATATTTGCTAGCGGGAACAATTACTGAACCAAGGTTTCCTACTTTCGGATCCCATTAAAATTTCAAGCAGGAACATTTACAATGACGTTTGTTTACTGATATTTTATTGGCTATGACGGACAGTTTGAGCGCATCATTCTGCTGTTTGTATGAAATAACCTCTTGAAATGACGAGTAATCTGCATCGGTGGAAAAAGACCAAGCACAACCTACGGTAATTGTTTTTGATACATTAATGCTTGATGACTACAGAAACATTTTCAGGTAGTGCACATAAATTTTAATTTCAACTTATATTCTGCACGCTGAAACATGATTTACGAGAATTTATCAATATTTTTTGCAAGTTTTTTGGTGAAAATCAATTTTAAAGTTATTATCATTCGTTGAACGAAGTAACACTTTCAATACAAAAATTAGCTTGATTGGACAGCACGTATGTTCGCTAAACTATTCATTAGAAATAATTCACTTTCTCTTACATTTAGTTGCAAGACGATATTTTCTTACGGTTATTTAGGGGTTTTATGTCCGAAGTAAGCATTTTCTTCATATATATGCATTCGCACGAACATCGCGGTTTGACATAATTACAAGTTTGCACCAAACTCTGCGCTCTTTAAGCTATTCGCTTCTTCCTCTACGCCATTCGAATAATTCAGAATTATGCATAAGCGGCAAGCGCTTCAGAAAGTTAACTGCACAACCGCATCCTACTCAGGTGGCCTGTCCAGCCAATCCCTCGTCGGTCGGTTTCCTCTGTGGGCAAGATAGCTCCGAGATGAACGAGCTCTTTGAGAGCTCTGACCATGCGGGTCCTACTATTCTTGCGTCTTGAGGTCGTGGGAGGCTACTACAGTACAGGGTCCTTGTTTACCAATCTCGGTCAGGCAATAAGGAGCGTTGAACTGAGCCGGTCAGCTACTCGATCCGTGCGGCCTCCATTGAGCTGTGGCTGTCGCGCCCTGCGAACGGTGCTTTTACTTGTCCCACCGCAGTGTTTCCTCAACTCTTCAGCGAACGTTTGTCTCCGATAAAGCTGCAGCTAGATTTACACGTGAAGTTATTCGCAGCTCAACTTAAATCTGCATTTAGTTTTTTACGAAATAAAGTGACTTTCTTCATGACGGGACTGTTAAACGGGACTTCTGGTCGCTAAAGGTTTTATCCTTAAAGGACCAAGTCGTTTGTTTGAATGAATGAAATATCTTGGAAGAAGGTATTCACATTTTGTTCACTTACGTGCATCCTCACCCGGTTTTGAACGAAAGAGTTAAAATTTAATTCTGAACTATTATTCCTGCTGTACTTATTTCTTGACAGTGCTCCTGGTAGATTTAAGGATACAGTTTGCTAAAGGGATATACTACTTCTGGCGTCATTACCTGAGGATCATTTTTGTTAGACATTATGAAAAAAAAAATTGATCATTGAAGGGTTAATAGATCTCATCGGAGTGTGTGTCGAGTCGAGGTCTGATGTTGCTTGTGAAACAATCTTAATACCGAAGTGTTTTGCTCGGAGTTCCTTTTTTGTTGGGAAATTAATGCTGTGGTAAATGATTGTCATTAGGAAGTGGTAATGGCACGTAGGGAAATGGAATTTATTAAGAAATAGTTTTGATGAGCATGAATAAATTTGGGATGGGTCTGGTTTGTTATTGTGGTGCGCTTACTTATTTGTTCTTACTTACACAAATTATAAAGCAATTTTTGCGCTGTTAAGTTGGTAGAATTCAGAAGTTCAGCCAAAGCTCGCGAAGTTTCTCATTTAATTTCTTACATTAGAAAAAGTGAAACAATTTTCAGCGAGGTCAAGGTCAAGTAAGGTGAACGTATTGCCTTCAGCCCGAGCTCTGCTTTATTTTTATAGCTTGAATAGGGCATGAGTAGGTAAACAGCTCATATGTTGCCTGGAGTGTATGTACATAGAAGGCTTTAACCCTGCACTCAAAAAGAGAAATAATGAAGATTATGGCAGAATGTTAGAGAACAGCGATGCAAATTACTGGAATCATGAAGTTATAACCCTGCCAACGACCTGCACAACTGGAGTTCGCGTTTCGAAAATGAATTACTGGTCACTCGAAAAAACTTGCACCCTGGGCCGAGCCCGTGCCCTGCCACACCCCCCTCACAGGCTTCGTTCTGTGATGCTCCAAGTCCTGTACACGCTGTCGTCATTGGTCGTGGTCTGCGCCCCTCATCCGTCCACGATTGGCGACTTTTTGCGACAGTTGGTCTTGTTAAGTTTCGGTTTTTGAATTTACGCTTTTAATCAGCGGATTTTGACGGAAAACATAAGGTGAGGTGTAGATAGATGTGATGGATGAATGATTGTTTACTTTATTAGAGCTCAAAATAAAGTCAATCATCAGGCTTGAGTCTTTTCAAGTTTCAAAGTACGTGCGATATTTGCAAGGCTTTTAATGATTCAAATGAATCACGGAAGCAAAACCATATCATTTAATGTGTTTATGGAAAACAGGTACGAGCTGCTCCAGTGCTGGTAAATTTCCCCAATATCGATGTGAAATAAACCAATACCGGCCAAGATTGCGGCACGTACTGACAGCCGATCGATGAACCACCGTGTAATGCATCAAACAAAGTACTTCAACCCTGTTCAGAGTCCTTTCTTGAGAAATTTGTCATTATTACATTCATATGAACATACCCTGATGGATAAATACATTCAGAAATTGATATGATTTTGCACATATTGCTCTGCCACCTAGAAATTTTGGAATACTCCACTGGCTTATTTCAGGATCGCTTTCGCCCTTGTGGTTGATAAAAAGAGTGACAGGGTAACGTCCCATAGCATCATAAGCTTGACAGGTATGATTTATGAGCAGTCGCTTGCGCTCTCTCGTCCTGCAGTTAAGAAACAGGTTTTGTAGGCAAGCAACGCGCGCTAGTCAAGTTGTGAATTAAACGTCGCCGCTGAATGGGCACCGAGAGGATATTGTGTGGCAGGCAATGGGAGAATACCCAGGGAGATTCCACCGGCCCATGTCGCCGGGACTGGCGACTGTGAGCTGGTGTTACTGTCTAGATTCACCCTATCTCTGTCGTATGGGCGAGACGTTTCTGCCTTTTTTTTGAGACGTTTCTGCCTTTTTGTTGAGACGTTTTTTTTTTTGAGACGTTTCTGTCTTTTTGTTGAGACGTTTCTGCCTTTTTGTTGCGACGCTTCTGTCGTTTGGTTGAGAAGCTTCTGCCCTTTGGTTGAGACGCTTCTGCCCTTTGGTTGAGACGCTTCTGTCCTTTGGTTGAGACGCTTCTGTCTTTTGGTTGAGACGCTTCTACCCTTTGGTTGAGACACGTCTGCCCTTTGGTTGAGACACGTCTGCCCTTTGGTTGAGACACATCTGCCCTTTGGTTGAGACACATCTGCCCTTTGGTTGAGACACATCTGCCCTTTGGTTGAGACACGTCTGCCCTTTGGTTGAGACGCTTCTGCTCTTTGTGTTGAACGATTTCTGTGCCTATGTTGAACGATTTCTAATATTTTAATAGATTTTTTCTGCAATTTTGTCGAAATTTTTTTGTTTTTTTTGCTGAAAAATTCCTCATATAAATTTTGAACTATTTCTAATTCTGAGATCCTTTTTGCCTTTTTATTGACATAATTCCTACAGTTTGTTGCAGTTTTTCTACCTTCGGTTGAACCTTTTCTACCGTTTTATTTATTAATTTCTGCTATTTTGTAGAACCATTTGTAGCATTTTGGTGCACCATTTCTAATATTTTCTTGAACCTTTTGTACCATTTCCTTTGATCATCTACCACTTTCTTGTACCAGTTTTGCTACTTTCCGAAACCTTTTCCTGCATTTTGTCGATTCCTCTCTCCCGTTTAATTCAACGACTTCTACCATTTTATTGAGTAGTGGTCGTAGAATAGGGTTACAAGCGCAACCATTTTTTTTAACCATCCTATTAAAGTTTTCTTACCATTTTATTTAACCATTTTAACCATTACATTGAAGTATATTCTTACCACATTTTTGCACTATTTCCACCATCCCATTGAAGTATTCCTAACACTTTATTGCACCATTTCTGACTTCCCATTGAAGTATTCCTACCTTTTTATTGAACCATTTCGTGATATCATTGAAGTATTCCTACCTTTTTATTGAACCATTGTAACCATTCCATTGTAGTATTCCTATCTTTTTATTGAACCATTTCCGCCATTCTACTGAAGTATTCGTACCCTTTTATTGAGCCATCCCTGCTATATTTTTGAACTATCTTTACTAGGACTGTTGGCGAAAAATATTTATCCTGAAGTTCTGATGAAGTCACTTCTTCTCCGATGTACTAACTATCTTAGTACATCTATCTTAGCTAGCTTACTTCAGTCTATTTTTCACTTACTACGATAAAGCTCCAAATTTGTGAACATATTCGAAAACTTGTTTATGTGTCAAGGACTCACAGGGCTGAAGGGCCTCCTGGGAGGTTGTGTAGCGTGGAGGAGGAACACAATTTGTGGTTCTGAATTGATGGGCTGTTTTGGGGACCCTGTGTTGCGCTGAATGTTTTTTTTTCACGTACTATTGTATTTTGATTTGTTGACATTTCATAACTGACATAACTTTGATATTTCATAACTTTGATTTGTTGACATTCCATAACTGACATAACTTTGACATTTCATTACTGACATAACTTTGACATTTCATAACTTTGATTTGTTGACTTTTCATAAAACTTCATAACTGATGAGACATTGATTCAAGAGAAATAATTTCTAATTCATGAGCATTTTTTGAGATTGTTGCTATGAATTCACGATTTTGGGCTCGTTATCAGGAATGTACAAACGTATGAAGGCTTCACATCGTCCGAGCTTTCTGACTGACTTCTTACTGGCATTTTCATTCCTAAATAATGACGCCCAGCTGTACGTTAGCCACTGTATCACACTTCGTTTCATCATAAAGAAGCCTCGTTTCAAGTGACAAATGTCAAGTTTTTCGTCCGAATTTCTCATTTGTCTCAGCGAAATAAATACCTGCATGACGATCAATTTCGCCTCGAGGAGCGAGCTAGGATTTTAAGGAGAGTAGAATTTTTCCCGAGATAATTTTTGTGTATTTATAATTCAAATGGAGTAAAATTAATCGCTCTAAACTCTTTACTGTCTTATTTACCTAACTTGACTCATGGGTACGAGTATGAACGTTATTTTGGTAGAAGTTGTTGGTCAACAGAGGCAATGATCGAGAAGTGAAGGTTCAAAGATTTCACAGGAAGAAATCTTCACTTCCAAGAAATTTGTATAAAAATCCTAAACAAATTTCACGAATCACAATTCTCACAAACTAAGGCCGGAAAATTAAGTGATGGTAACCATTATTTGAGCTCCAAATACTGTAATTGATTCGTACTCCTATATGGAAAATTGGGCTCGTAAAATGTTAACCATTTCCGTATTCCAATCATGAAGCCTAGAAATGATCGGCGCCAGTTAGCAAGGCAATGAATAATCTGTAGAATAAACTNAAACTATAGAATAAACTATAGAATAAACTATAGAATAAACTGTAGAATAAACTGTGTTGTGGCGTGTAGACCTGACCTGTTCACAATTGTGCATGTGCTCCTTGAGCGGTCAGATGCGTCTCAGCGCACTCCGCCAAACTTGGACGTTTTGACGAGTTTTTAAAACGCTGTGCTTTTAAAACAAACTCTAGAATTTTAACTTGGCCCTTTGCTACCCGAATTTTTTCCGGGGGACAAATGCTTTTTCATAATGCTCATGTTTTTTTCTTCAAAGTATATAAGTATATTTTAAGTGTAAAACAAAAATAAAATATTTCCTGAAAGTAGGTTTGACTTTTTTAATGAAACGCATTGCATATGTAGGAGTAATTGTGTCGAATGTACCGAATTTGATACGTGGTGTAGTAAAGGAGTAACTGAGTATTTTTCTAGGTTGAAGTGGCGCCTGCAAGCAAAATCGAGTCATGCGCTGGCATTTTTGTCCGCTGCGGCGTGTTTTTTTAAATGTCAACGCACTTACTTCTGTAGGCTTTAGTTAACTTTATTGTAGGATGTTAGCGAGCTCTGTCGTTTCTATACGTTGTCTGTCACAAGGTGACTTGTCATTCTTATCCAATATACGAAAATGTGTTTGAAGATAATAGTTTTTTTTCGAAACATAGTAACCTAGATTTGCAACTAGCAGGAGCATAGTTAAAAACATTCCGTGCAGCTTAAAATCATCACATAAACTTTCACGCCAGTTTTGCATAATTTGTTTCAACAATAACTGTGTTTCCTCAACGAGAGAATTGCGCCTTGGGCCTTCGATTCACAATATTTATAGCGAGACGAATAAGCGATGAGTGTTACTTACGCTTATCTTATTGCATCGGAGCGTCTAGCAGCTCGTAATTGACCAATTTACCTGTCCTCACCGAAGCAAGAAATTTAAATTACAAGCCGTTAGTTGTTCACTTGCGAGCGATATGCGTCGTTTTCTCTAGCATTTTGAATGCTTTTTCTGTTTGTTTTAGGGGCATGCAAGTGTCCGCAAGTGGGGACCGGTTTCGACTGAGCGCAAATCTAGCAGTAAATAAAAAATACCAGAATGGTTCATACTTGCGGTGGTCCACCTGTTCTACAGCTGGAGTTCTGAGGAGCTTTTGTCAGCAGTTTTCGGTGTACAAACTTCCGAAGTGAATTATTTGACTGTGAAAGTACCCTAACTATACGATTGAATGGTTTCATGCTACTAAAAATCAAGGAATCCCAGGAGCTGATGACGCATTTGAGGCGTGCTTCCAGTTTTTCTTCGTTATATCTAGACGAGAGGATGTGCCGAGGTTTACTCGGCCTGTGGGGGCAATGACCGAATAAATTACAAGATTATTTGATTTTTTTAAATGTACTGAGGAAGTTACGGTGAAATTCATTACGGCTTACACCTTTTTCCTGATGTCAGTCAAAATCGACTGCAGGTTTCGGAGTGATTGATTTCAAACTCATAGTTCACAACTGTAGTTTGCCGAGCTTCCGCTGCACGTATCATGATGAATTGTTTTGATTAGTCAACTTCTGTCATCGAATAAATCTTGGATTGCCGAATATAATTCTTTGACACTTGCTCCAGAAAGTGTCCTCCGATGTTAGAAAGTTGTACTCCTTGATTGTTCTAAGGTCGACTGACCGTCATTGTATCTTAGGGACTTGGCCTCCCCGTGGAAAGGCAGGATTCTGTAGCTCCGGAGGAAAAGTGGCTCCCATTGTCAGTCTTCCCAGATAAAACAGAGTTCTTCATGGTTGACCCAAGCTACTTTCAGAGAACGAGCCTGTTATTTGTTGAGCACAAGTGGTAGTGCCCTTGCCATCTATCCAGGAGGTCCAGCGTTTGATCCCAGACAAATTACTTTTTGTTAAGGAAGATTAGACTCGACATTACCAAAACACAGTCTAGTGTGGCCCTGGCTGGTGTGCCCGATCTTCTTCCAAGGCATCCAAGGTTAAGCTTTTGAGCCGTGCTTGCGGTCGTGCTCTTGCTTTATCGAAAGTAGGCCAGTCTTCAGTGTGACCAACCTCTTCTTCGAATGTCTGCGTTTCTGCTTCGCTCTGCTTACTCCACACTTTTGTGGGCTCTGAATATCCGACCTAAATATTTTTGCTGGCTGTCATTGGAGTGACCTCGCCTGGCCGAGCCTGTAAAATGACGCTCCTTGTCATGCTGCCCAAAATATCTCCAGATTTCTACTGCGATGAACATGCTCATTGATCGATGGTCAAGTGATACTAATGCTAATAAAACTTAATACAAGCAATTTTGGATAGCATGGAACTTTTTGTTAGTGCTTCATGTTCGTTTTCCATTGAATTTTGATCGTACAGAAAAGAAAGAGCGTGGCGAGAAATATCGTTACAGACATGCTTTGGAATTCTAATCGTTCAAATTTTCAGTGAAGTACATCTTCACTCTATAAAGATAAATTATCTTTTGCAATAAGATTGTATTTAGCCTTTCGTGAAAAACTTAATTAGTACAGCCTTACACATAAATGCAATATGAGTACATTGAGATTCTTACAGAGAACTAGCAGTATCCGTATGAAATGGGCGTGAGTTCCTTTTGGCCAAAAAAGGATTAATCTAGAGGACAATGAAAATTCAATGAATTTTGTGACAATAGCTGTTGTTTTTGCATTTTATATTGGACACATTAATGGCAATACCACGGTTTTTCAAACGTAGTTTTTCTAAAAATTTTCAGGAATGCGTTGAGTGTGAATTTACCAAGTCCTAATTTTTCATTTATCTTGTTCAAATCAACTATTTTATAACTCACGAGTTGTTTAGCAGTCAGCCTTCGGAGCATTCCCTCGTTTTTGAGAACTTTTAAGCTTGTAACAATCTACCGTAACTATGCTCATCATGTAGTTAAAAACTCAATTTACATTGCAAGAAGACTTTAGAAGCTGATATCCTTGTCTCACCTATTAATCTAAGTTCAATTAAGGATTAAGAAGCGAGCATTTGTTTGTTGCCGAAAAATAGTTTAGTTACCCATAAAATTGCAATTTGCGTTTTTTCGACAACAACGTAGAAAATGGTCAGAGGTAGCTCTGTAGCTCACTGTGATGGAATCGATTCTTCGAACGTCAAAGCAATTCCGGGGGGCTCGGCGTCCAGCGCCAGTTATGCAAATGTGTGAAACTAGAATAGGAAAAACCTGACAGCCGCGGGATAAATACAAGAATTTGAAACATGAAGCAGTCTGTTTGCAGAGGTTCGTTCAATATTTCCATTCCACAATGGAAAAAAATTATTCTTTCAGGCACAGATGTATAACATGTGTATACGTATAACTTTATGCACAATGAAACATGCATTACCATGATAAGAACATAAATTGAATTGTGTAGGTGCGTAACAAGTGATACGTGTTGGGAAACTTTACTGCAACATGTCGGTTTTAATCGTACTGGCGTCGCCAGGGGGTCGATCCCACTAGCTGTTAGAGGCGAGTTACGATATTGAAGCTAGTTACGAATGTGAACCATGATCTTACCACCATTAAGTGAAATGTCTACTAAACTTGGCATTTATTCTAACAATAAGACACACGGATTTACATTTCAGTTGCACAATTTAATGCGGAAACCTTTTATGATTTATTATACACAAATGTTTTCCAGTATCGCAAACAAATCACGGCAATTCACTAAAGTCGAGTATACCGTAGGAGTTCTCCTTGTGCCGAGTCTGGAGTTTTATTGCTCGAAGCGTTTCCGACGTCACCTTCGAGCGGTGCTCCCTCGTTTGAGACTACTTAAATACGACAAAAGGATAGCCTCCAAGCTAGGAGCAATCTAGTTCTTTCTAATCGTAAATCTTACAGCTGCAAGCTGGGAGCAATCTTAGTTCTTTCTAATCGTAAAGTTATTTCTGTGGCAAAAGTATAACTATCTAAAATTTGACGAAAAATCTAAAAAATAGCTTTTAAATTATTTGTAACAGTTTCGTAGGAAAGTTTTAAATTATTAACAATTCATATACGTTTCCTACTGGGTACCTTATTTTCTTCAGGTGTCACTGTCTGGTTCAAGGGAGGAGTTGTTCTCGTCACTGATTGGCCTTCACTGCCAAATTAGGTGAATTTCTCGCTAACAATAATCTGAGGCTAGATGAGACAGAATAATGTGCAGTAAAAATGTGGCATTTCGTGACGCCGCTCTGATTCCGACGATTTTTATGTCAACTAAAATTAGTTAAACAAATTTTTTTGCCTTGGCCCTCATGAGTTTCTATATATTCGACATAATTCATAAATCCATTGTATAAAGTTTTAAATTTGCGAAGCTGCGATGGAGCAGACAATTGTGGTCTTGTTACCCTTCTAACGTGACTTGCATTCTACAATTCCAGAGCACGGGCTCGTGTTTGTGTAGGCCAGGGGTTTTCACCCGTTGAGTTTCGATCCTCGAGTGGTTCACAAAATCCACACGATGGGTCGCCATTCAAAAGATGCAACCAATAAAATATGTCAAACTCACGACAATATTAATTCAAAGAAATAACTCTTACATTTAAGACATCGTGGTCTATCTACATCATTCTCGAAAAGAGTGCGCAGTGTTTGTCTGATTGTCCCATTTTACGGCATTGTACTTGGGCGCCACTCACAATGCGGCTCCTGGTGTGGATCGCAGAGATAAAAATTTAGAGAAGCCGAGGTGTTGGCCGCCCAATCAAAAATCGCGCTCGGTGTTGGGGCCGGCCACCGGTGACCACCGCCGTATTGGCGGTAGTCTAAGGCCCAAAACTGCGTAGCGGCGGCGTCGAAATGTCCAATTTGGGGCAGCAGGCATCATTTGCGCAGCCTCTGCGCCGCTGAGGCCCTGACACGCAGAGGCCTGCACCGGGAACTCCTGCTCTGGCCTGCCACAGGTTGCGACCACAGGGGCCTGGCGGCGCTGCCCTGCGCATCTTCTACCTGGTGCCTTTCTATATGTATACTACGGTGGCTGAGCGTGTGTTGTCGGCCGTGAATTGACGCTATCCTGCGCAGCCACAGGGAACACTCGGCCTACTCATGAATTGCTGCGGCCACCTGCCATGTCGCTACTGCCATGATCACCCGCGATGCCGGCCGCAATTCTTGACCGGGTTTTTACTGCCCTCACTACCTGCACAGTCATACTTGGGTGATGAATTCATCAATCCTGGTGATGTTCTCAACAATGTACCGTACAAGATGGATCCTAGATGCTCATTACTCTAACAAAAATAGAAATGCTTCTGACGGACCTTGGCATCTCTAGCATCTCCCAAATATATTTCTTCAAGTATTGTGCGCGCTGACAAGTACAATCGTCACCTGTATAGAGCGCTAGATTGGTTCCAACAAGGAACCGCTCTATGTACAGTCGTCACGTGTATTGAGCGCTAGATCGGCCCCAGCAAACAATCGCTCTTCAGTCGTCTCGCGCACCGAGTGGTATTAATCTGAGGGTACATTTAATGGCATGGAAACATTTGCTTCTTAAGAACAAAATACAACATAAAATGAGAATCAAATAGGAAAATAGAGTTGCTTGCCGAAACCGATCTAGCGTTCTACGCAGGGGACGAGAGTACGGGAGTATCTTGGATACCTCGGTAGTTCAGGCACGCTGCCCCAGGTTCATGTGCCAGCGATTTTACAACAGACGTATTTCATCTTCATCTTCCTTTGCCAAAGAAAGCACTCCGCCCTGAGTATTAAACCTGTGAGCTGACTATGAGCGAGCGCGCTGCCACTCGCAATTGTTGTAAAAGGTTTCAGTTGATCATGATTTTGTTTTTAACAGTGAACTTCAGATGATAACAGTTTTGAAAATCCAGGAAATAGGCTTTCTTCGTGCGTTGGATCCCGCCTGGAAGTCTTGCCGCGCACCCAGTCTAACTTTTCCGCCGGAGCTTCTAGAATTGCGAATAATTTTCTGACCCAAGTGCTTTACCATTTATTTTCTAAATTTATCGATTGCGCGGCGAAAAAATAGCAGAGTAAGCTAGTATAACATCCGGCCGGTGAGCAGTATAACAGGTGACTAGTATACAGTATAACGGCCGGCCGGTGGCTATGTATAACAAGTGACGGAGTATAACAGGTGACGCAGTATAACAGGTGACGCAGTATAACAGGTGACGCAGTATAACAGGTGNCGCAGTATAACGGCCGGACGGTGACGCAGTGTAACAGCCGGCCGGTGACGCAGTATAACGGCCAGTGACGCTGTATAACGGCCGGTCAGTGACGCAGTATAATAGCCGGCCGATGACGTAGTAAAACAGCCGGATGGTGACGCTGTATAACAGCCGGATGGTGACGCAGTATAACAGCCGGGCTGGTGACGCTGCGTAACAGCCGGCTCGTGACGCAGTATAACAGCCGGCCGGTGACGCAGTATAACAGCCGGCCGGTGACGCAGTATAACAGCCGGCCGGTGACGCAGTATTACAGCCGCCCGCTGACGCTGCATAACAGCCGCCCGCTGGCGCTGCATAACAGCCGGCCGTTGACGCTGCGTAACAGCCGGCCGTTGACGCTGCGTAACAGCCGGCCGCTGACGCTGCGTAACAGCCGGGTGTTGACGCTGCGTAACAGCCGGGTGTTGACACAGAGACCAAAACAGAGACACAGTAGGTTTACTGAGCGTGTTAGCCTGATTGTTACCCAAGTTTTTACCGTATGTCTTCATTTTTCGCGTCAACTTGCTGTGTATATGTATATATATGTTTTTACGCCGCCGTGTTTGCTCTTCTTTTTACATTATATTTGTATCTTTTGTGGTTATATTTGTTTATTTTGCATGCGTTCCCTTTTCTTTATCTTTCGTCTTGTCTGCACGCCTGGTTGTCGTGCGATTGATTTAGAATTATTTGTCGGATACAACTTTTTTCCCACCGTTCTCACGTTCATCAGTAAGAATCGTATTCTATAATATTTACCAGTTTTATGCAGAAATTTGTGTTCAACTTCCGTAGACTTTACATCATCCAGTTCTGGTCTTTGAACTCTTAACATATGGATCCGAGCTAAATTATGATTTTAGGTACGCATTTGGGTTTAATTTCACGGTGCCCTACGATTTCTTCATCGCAATTATGAGTATTTTTTAGAAATTACGTAGTTGCCATGTTTATGAGTGAAAATACTCAAAAAATATAATGACAACGCTGTTATAATAATGCGCGTACACTTGTTTGCGGCTTCCCGCACCCACCTCTTGGCTTCTCGTGAGGTTAATTCCCATAAATAGTGTGTCTGTAACTACACATAAATTCTTATATCAAACACCCGCCCTTGAATACTCGGGAATTTGTGGAATTTTCATTTTGGGTTCACTTATTCCAGCCCATGACCCCACAGAACGCTACATTTCCCTCGAAAGTGACGTCACAGACGACCAGATGTTCAGCAAGAGAGTCAACACACCATGGACCACGAGCACGAGCCCTACAGAGCGCTGGGTGCCCCCGCGTGTTCGTGACCAGGCCTCATCGAGCCTCCTCACGCAATCAGGGATCCATATGCGGCTGACGACCTGAGGTGTGCCGTAAAAAATGCAATCTACACGGCTTGCACGGCTGTATTTTAACACTGGTTTGAAGCGCAAGTTATACTGAGACTTGTGAATTTATGCTACTGAACTCATTTCGTAGCTAAAGTGCGTAAAAGGACGCATTTTATCTTGTTCGTTTCTGTTTGAGTGATCCTGGAATGATTACTGAGGCTCACGCGCTGTTCGACGTTATGTGAAATGAGTTATGTTATTTAATCGAGCTCTCGTCTTGTTGGTGGGAGGTGATACTTCATTTAATTTACACGTCGTTCATTTTTCAATTCACCATCATGGTCAATGATCCTTTTTGAGAAATATCCTTCATCACTGCACTGGAAGTAACATTAGGTACTGTACGAGTATATGTAGTTGTAAGATCTATGTTACTTCGATACGTGATTGCGTCTCTGTGCTGCTCTACATATTCTTCCATATATGCTCGAGGAAATACGTCTCGTATTATTGAAGGGTTTTGTAGAATATTGCCATAACCTTAAGGGAGTATTTTGCTTCTGTATTTTTGAAAAACATTTGAAAATTTACAATTAGCAGCTGTAATAAATGTGGAGCAACAGTAGAGTTTTTTGCTGAGGCGGTGCGCTTGCGTCTACCCCAGTATTGCACACTTCCTGGCATGTTCAGGAGTCATTTTCTTGAGCATGATTTACTCTTTTATAATTTTACACAGCGGAGCATTTGTTTATGCGATCCTGTAAGTAGCGAAGTGCAACGGTTTTCCGTTGTGAACTCGTAGCAATGTTTCATCGCCGATAGGTGACCTGATTAGTTCAACTTGAGGTGTACTGATGTTTATAATTTAAAATTCCCTGGGAAATGTGAGACACTAAGTCAAAAACGAAATTCGACTGTGTTATTTTCTTGCTGGTCGCATTCGTACGCGGAATGGTTGGCCTCAGCTAAATACGTCCATGTAGTAAGCTTATCGCAGCAGTACACGAGGGAACAATAATTTCTTGTACATAGAATAGGGTTTTAAATTTCGCAGTCATTTGTATGCGCTTGCACTGAAGCTGCTAGGGAGATCCTGTGGTGCGCTTTGCTAATTATGTTCCATTCGCTTACTTGTTAATGGCGTGTGTGTTTTGGATGTGCAAATCTTGGCCTCGAAGTTTCATGTTGTGGGAGTCCAGCACAAACAATTTTTAAATGAAATGGTTCATGTAGATTGCTAACGCGCGATGATGACTTATTTTTATATTTATATCGGTTAAAATGAAAAAAAATATACTTGAAATATTGAAAAATATGGAAATTGGTAATGATGACATTAAATGCAGTAAATTAAAAGGGGGTTCACTGTTTTTGACTCGCTCTTTATACCTCACCCACGAGTAACTCTCACTGCAGTTGTGATGGACGCGACAGCGCCAACACAAGCCGTACTGAGCAGTGCATCTCCCAGGAAATTGATGTAGGTAAGAGCAATGCTTTTTGTTAGAGTATCGAAGTCATTCATCGGTTGAGCGTGTCGGTGGGCTCGGTGGAGCGAGGGGCATAATTGCAGCTACTTGAGTTGTATTATCTTTGACATTCATGACTCAGTATATCGCCCATGGGATGTCCATGTTAGTTATTGTTAAACTTTTCAAGGAAGACCGTTAAATTGAGGAGAAAGTATTGAATTTTGTTCTTCCAGCACGAGTTTTCCTTTCAGTAAAGGGTCGCTGAAGCAATAAAATTAACCCATAGAAAGAAAAGAGAATTTTCACTCTTTTGTGACAGTGACAATCAAACCGGAAAAAAACAACGAAAGGCAGAGAAATGTTCTAAGTGTCATAGGTCCGTGATTGTCAACTAGGCCAGTGACATCACTCATTGCCTCTCACAGCTGTCTCGTTTATTTTACGTAGGTTAACTTACTATTCGTTACTCACAGTGCCAATTTCAGAGCTTACGTGGTGCCTTTCGTGGCCACTCTCACCCGTTTCTAGCTTAGCGCCATCGACTTGTACCATCGACTTGATCGTTGGAGACGAATCTGTGCATGAAACGCCGGGCTAGCGTTAGCGGCAGAGCTGTGAAAGGACTGCGGCATCAACACCTGAGGCGAAGCTGAGAGGCGTGAAGCTGCGACAAGTTTATCTGCAAAAGTCGTCTATACGGTAGCCATTATTAACGTGCTCGACTGCGACGAACCTAACATATCGTATTGATATATCATCTAAATCTGTGTAAACGGTCAATAAGTCATGCATTCAATTTTCATCAACATATGTTTTTCATTGGTATCTTGTTAATCGTCACAATCACATCTCACGTTTCAAGTTCCTTTTTGTCTCGAAGAAATCCCTACTAAAACTGATTGTTGCAGATTCCGTTCATAAGTATTAATGCATTTATTAGGTTACTCGAGTCCATATCGTATGTACTTGGTCTCGCTGCACCGAAATCAACACTTACATACAACCGCGACCTACATTCTCTGGAGGAAGTCATGTTAAGATAAGACCTGGAATGTGCAAGATGTTATTCACGTGGTCGCAAATTCTTATAGTGACTTACTGTAAACCTGCTTTTTTACATGGGATGAATTTCCAAACGTTAATCTTCAAATTTCTATTGGGATTTCAGAACTTACGTTGAGGGCGGCTGCATTCAGTTTTCACTTCTTTTTTCACTTCTGCATTCACTTTTTTTGAGGCGTCTTGTTCATCTCATCCCCGCCCGTACGTGCGTGTCCGTTCTCGAGCGCCTCAGAGCAGGCAACGCGCAAGACACACCCTGTGACCTTGAACTCGATTAGGAAAACTCTTCCCTCATATTATACTGCCTTCGTTTTTATTTGGTGGTCAGTACGTCATATGAATGGGCAAGCTAATGACTTTTTACCTTATAAATCTCATCGTATCAGATTGCAGTGGATGCTGTCGGCAATGATGAGCGGTGGGATAAAGCTGCCGGCCGCATTTCTCGATTATTTAATGTTGGTGTTTGATCTTTTCACCAAGGAATGATGATGCACTGTCTAGTTTACTCCCTTGACTGGCAGCACGACGAACTTCACAAGTCATAAAATTTTTCAAGTGTACTCAGTAAATCTGTAAGTTTAAACTACGAGCGCAGCTGTAGCTGGAGTGAATTTCAGTGTAAAAATACGTCTTCATTGGATCAGAAAGCTCCTTGAAGGTGAAATTTCATAAGGAGAGACACCGGTTTTAGATCGGATGACTATTTTGCCGAGTGATCTCGGCAATAAAATTGATACGACGCAAAGTTCCGAGTCCATCGTAAAATCGAAAATTAGGTGCTCTAGAGCTTCCAAGGCTACTCAAATGATCGACGATGGCGCGCAGCTACTTGTCACTTAACAGGGACAGTCAACCTTGTGTGGAGTGCGACTTTGGANGCTCTAGAGCTTCCAAGGCTACTCAAATGATCGACAATGGCGCGCGGCTACTTGTCACTTAACAGGGACAGTCAACCTTGTGTGGACTGCGACTTTGGACTGCGGGCAACACGTGTTGTCGCGACTCCAGCGTGCATTGGGTTGTGATGCGTACACGGGTCTGATTTGCCTGATGTGTTGTCCAATAGTTTTGTAAGAAAACTTGTGAAGCATCTCTACTTACAGCTCTCAGGTGGACCTGAAGCGACACCTGTGTTCAAGTCTCAAATAAGATCAGGTGTTTTGCAAGATATACCCCGCTCACGCAGCGTTAAACCGGTATTTCCTATTCTGGCATACTCACCTGACGGATTTGTCTGTCGCTGCGAGACCTTCCTCCCACGTACGTATTTAAATTCAAAATAATGTCAGCCGTGTTTGATACACTGATTTGTGCACGTCGGTGAGACACCATTTTCGTATCTTTTGATCATGCTAGGTCTTGAGGGTATCAAAACGGGCTTGCTGTGCATGTAGTGAGTGGCCTCATGAAAAGAAACAATTTCTACGCGAAGAAAATAAATTTGGTTTGAGTTAATATCACATCTCGAGCAACTCTAACTTGCAAACGGTTGAAATCAAGAGATCAATGCAGAAGAAATGTGTGCTTGCTACTGCGATCCATGCATCTCGTCCCAGGAATTCGATGAATCATCGTCCTGTCGCTCATGAAGATTAGCATGAGATTGACCCGCATTCCGATGGAACTCTTCACACTTCCGCATTTTTTGTTCGTACTTCAAGTTGGTGGTGCAATCATTAAGTTTTCACGTGGGGCAATGAGGCAGGATAATCATAACTCGTGGTATAAGACTAGTGAGGGTCTCATATGCCAGGCAAAATGCTCGCGTGGTGAGAATTTTTCAATTCACAGCTAGAGAAGGTTTAATAACCATTTATAGTTGATAATGAAGCGTCACGTCATGAATATGCCTCTCTTGAGAGCTTCACCACGTGGCTTCCGCCTTTCACATCAATAACATTAGCAGCTCCATGGGGTCTCGCTGATACGAGCTTGACTGAAAAAGTAACAATTTTTGGTATGGAATTACAAGTAATAGAACTTGCATTGCACGGAAATTTTCAGAACTTTAGTCATGTAGCTTCCATTATCACAATTTGTGCTAATAGTTTCCCTAATTAAATACCGTATATACTCACGGCTCCGAACGCCTCCTGAAGAATACGACGTTGCTGTACCACCAATTATCTCGCTCCATTTGCTGAGCTCATTCTGGTTTTCGTTGAGTCCCAGAAATGAATCCGTTAGTCGGGCAGTGGCGGCAAAGAAGCCGGGGCTCGCGACGTTGCAACGTCGTCGTCTTTACGTCAATAAATTCCTTGAGTTTTACGGTAAAAGGCAGCGTACTTTTCGATGTCCTGTCCTATTTTTCAATCTCGCTGTTTAATCCGATCAATATTTTTAGGCTGGATGTGGCATGCGCTCCGTATTTGTAGGCGAGAATTATTTTACTAACCTCTCCTATAATGCGTCTTACTGAAATGAGGTACGTGTTGGTGAGGTAAGAAAAAATTCAAGCGATCTTTAACTTGGAGGGATATGAAAATAATTTTTGTTCGTAGAATTCATCATCATAAAACCTGGATATTACCAGGCAAAGACCAATTGACTTCACTCGACCGTTTCGGTGCTTGTTGAATATTTCGCTGTGATTATGCTACTATTAGTAAGGGTGGGTGTGCCTGGCTGCATCCTAGTTCGGTTCCGGCTTTTGATAGGTTTTAAACCCCGCTCTGGTAACTTTTGTACTCTGGCGCACTTGTGCTGCTCGGCTGAGAATAATTGAGTGTTCATTAAGTTAATTACGGCTCAGCTCTTATATTTTAAGATATCCATTGACGTAGTGAATTATTTTTTTGCTATTTTACCTTTGATTATATTGATACTCGGCTTCTGCCATTTATATTCATTACTTCTCGAAATGAGATTGGTCATGCATACATAATGCAAACAGTATTTTCCCACGAGGTATTTTCCTATTTGGAAAACAAACAGGTGTTTTTTGAACTTCAGATGAGTAGGTCTCACTTGAGGTAATATTTAAGAGATGGATATTTATCCGACTTGACGCTCGTCTAAAAACTCATAAAACTTCTCTGATGGATCTTAACGTTGTCAGAAATCGATTTTTTCTTTTTTGGGGACCATAGAGACGCTTCATGTTGGCTTCATGGCTTGAAGGAATTCATCGTCTACTTTTACTTAACGTTGCTATCTCCTGTCGAGCTGATATTGTCACCCGATTTACGTTACTTTGAATCATAGTCGAGTTCTGATGCCGATACTTTACTCAGGACCTCAACTAGGCAGCAGACTGATACCGTGTTTGGGACCGATTGCGGTGCCCACACCTCTGCCGGTAGCGCGGTACTGTGAAGAACAACTCCTGCGCTTCAGTGGAGTCATGGTACACTGAGTTTCATCTGACGCCTTATTGTTTGGTTCTCTGCAATCGGTCAGAAGTGCGGCGAATGTCACATAATCGCACTTTTAAATATAATTCGCGGGAAGAAATGTATCCGCGAAATGATTTGGAATATTAAGAGTTAAATGGAATTCCATGGAATTTCAAGAGTGAATGGATTTAGAATTTGGAATTTCAAGAGTTATGGAATTTTATAGAATTTGGAATTTCAAGGAATTTCAAATGGAATGGAATTTCATGAGTTAATTTAGTTTTTTAGTATTGCTTCGTTTCTTGGCAAAATAAAAAAATCATGGTTACAAAACCTTCTCTTTATGGTCGATTGAGGTGGAACAAACAGTATGAAACAGAGGAGAGGAAAATTCTGTGTTATTCATAGTGCGAAGATTGATTAGAACTCAAGACGACGCGTAGCGCAGTAACGACCGCATCCGTGCGTGCGATCAGACAGTCCCTCACTAGGTGCGAGGGTCGTCGTCTTGCATGGGTCCAAGGAGGAGTTTTCAGCTCTCGCGACGATGATGTTCGCTTGTGCTGACTTTGCCTTCTGTTGACTTTGTCTTCTGTTGGATCTGACGAAAGGACCGGGGACTTGTGATGGGAGGCGGGGAACCTGAATTTCTATGAAATCCCAGCTTGGCTTTAGCCCGAATGACTTCATACCTTTGTGGCCATGATAACTGGGAATTTAGGGAGCTGAAATTGTACGTTATTTAAGGACTGATCGTTGTCTTCAAAAAGAATCGTGATCATCGAATTGATTTTATTACTTACAAAATCGTCTTTCCTTTTTTAAATGTTGGAGGTTGCATAGTACTTTTGTCCGATTACAAAATCAGACTTTCCAAGCCATTGTATTGTTACTTATTCTAATTATAATTTCAGTCTGTTATTGGCTTGAGACCCCGTACTATAAGGTCTCTTGAATGTGTATTTTTAGCTACACATTGAACATTATTTGATTATGCTCATTCCAGTCTTCATTTTCACTCGGGGGAGACTGTTAGGTTTCCACAGCTCTACTCAGGCCTTTGGGACTTTTATCTTTCGTGACCACTTGCTTCTTCATCGCTGATTATTCTTTATCTCTTCTTCTTCTTCTTCTTCCCTCTTAAATAGCCGTTTCTAAGTGCTAGAATCCTGTGTGGGAACACACTTGTGTATATGTTGCACGTTTTCTAAAGTCCATACTAAATGGCTCGTTCGTTTCGCTCTCTTTCGATCTGAATTCATGGGGTCAGGGAGCTTTAAACTAACTAATAGTCAACTCTTCAGTCCTCCACTGACCTGAATTCCAGTAGTAAGGTCTCTGGATTATGTCTTTTTAGCCACGCTTTGAAGACTAAGCACTCGTATCAGTCCTTCAATGACCTGAGTTCCTGTAGTAAGGACTCTGGATGGCGTCTATTTAGCCACGCTTTGAAGACTAAGGGCTCCTCAGCAACATACTGCGCTACCAGCATTAGCCGTGACTCCTGCTGCAGACTGTGCTGTGTTTCGCTAATGTTCTCGTAATTGTCTCTCTTGTTCGTGAGAGGTGACCAAAGGAGCAGGCGAGTGACCTCTAGATCCTGCGTACTGACACGCACTGGGGAAAGCATGGGAGAAGAGTCACGATCGTTTTGAACGGGTTTACTAAGGAAATACGTTATGATATAGTGTAAAAATTGGAATTCCTGAAGTTGAATAACGTTTAAATGTTTGAAATAAACATCGAATTTGTCAAGTTCATACGCATATATTATTGAAGCCCATTTCATTCAATTGAAACTGTTGTAGGAAGCCTTGTTTCCTACATGCATTTGTTATGTTCTGCAATGAAAACGATTTGAAATGTAAAGGAATTCGGGGGTTTTAGAATAAGATCCTGAGGCGACTGCTGTCCTTAACTCTTATTAAGATTCCGAGTTTCCGAGAGGTCGCTTCTTATTTCGACTTGGGTCCCCGCAGGAGAAGGGGAAAGAAATAATCGGGCGATTTGTCCTCAAGTTGTTGCAGGCATGTGATCTACTACCCAAATGTTCAGGGTTTTTGAAGTCTAATCCACGTGTCCACAAGCTCAACGTGTGTAGCAATGCTGATAAATGGCAGGGAAGTCTGCTTCCAAGAAGATATTTTGAAATTATTATAGAAATTTGTTTAGATTTTGTGAATTAGGAGTTTTCGAAGATCGATGGTACCACACATGCGTGTGGGTGTGGCGGGAGAGGTTTAAGGGTTGGTAATCAATATCTGTTTGTGTATTGCACGTTTTGGGAGGCACTTACTCTCGTGAAGTGAATTAGTTTTGTTTGTTTTGCCCCAGCATTGTCACATGCCCTGCTTGTACCAAGTCTCCGAATAATGAAGGCTGGAAAAGGGTGCCAGTGAGTGAACATCGATTGCGGAGTTGAAGCGATTGACGAAAACAGCTTCGAACTTGTTAATTTTTTCTGATACGCAAAAATTTAACTATATCTGAAAATACCTTGAAGAAAACAGTTACGAAATAAGCAGCATGAGCAACCCAAATCGGAGTTACATTTTTGTTGTACAAGAGTGATCAAACCTTCATTTCCTCCTACTTCCGTCCCAATATTCGCCTGAGTTGAAAATGTCATTCAGGTGCGGCTCGAATTTCTTGCCCCCTTTTCCACTGGACTCCTTTTTCCCCGAGTGCCAGTCTAGGGTGAAGTTGATGGAATTTTTACACCTTCCGGAGCCTTGCTTCTGCGCGTTTCCTGCTTAGATCCCTGATTTTTGTTAGGTTTTCTTCACGAGGACGTACGCATTGGAAGAAAAAATGTGAGTGCACTTGAGTTTACGAGTCCGCGCTGGTCGCCGCCGCCTATTAGTGGAGTTGTCGCCCCAGGACGCGGACCGAACTTTTTCTTTAAAAATGTCACCGAACTTTTTATTCACAAATGCCATCCTTGTGCGGTCAGTGTTGGGCTCGGGTGAAGGTGTTACGTATCACTGCTACCATTCGCCACTGCAGGAGCTGTGGGAAAGAAAATGGCTGGTTCCCGCAGGGCTTGTTATGCTTTCAAAGAAAATGTGTTCCGCCAATTTCCCGCCGGTCCAATGAATTCAGCACTTTTCTTATGAAGTTTTTTGTTGTCCACATTATCATTAATTCGTGCTGAAATGAACCCACGTGAAATCGGCTGCACCCAATCATATAAACAGTAGGAAAAAGCAGGTGAAAAACTGTAATGCGGCTATTGGACCCGCTCGGGAGACGGAAAGTATTTTTTCAGTATGTTTTTAGAAGTGGCAATCTTGGAGAAAGGAGAATTCCTGAGCTCATACTGGAATGAGGAGAGGAACAAATGTTGCTAGCGTCTATACACATGTGTACATTTCGGGAATTGACGCTTGGACTGCATCGTGCGCCATATATGGTACACCCTATCATTTAACAAAACCTAGCTTAGGCAAAGTAGTAAAGCATATGAATACAAATTTTTAAGTTTTCATGAAATTTGAGTTTATTTCTCGTGTATGTTAGTTTAGATTAGATAGAAAATTGGTAGGACAATCAAATTTGTTGAAACAAAATCTTTCATTGTTAAATTCACAAGACATTTGTCGACGGGAAATATTACCTGTATGGAGAATTGCGGTTAAAGTGTTGAGTATTCCCTCAATTGAAAGGCTACTCGTAAAAATAAGAAATAATTAATTTTTCCTCACATTTTCTCTCGATTTTCCTGGCACATCGTCCGTTTAACGATCCCTTCTTTATCTCTTTCGTAAAGGCCGACACATTGTGCGAGCGACCTCATTTCGAAAGTAACTTCTTGACTTTCTTTTCTCCTTCATTTCTTAAAGAACTTAACACTGAAGGGCTGCTCACGTTGCCTCTATCAAACGATGAAGCATGCTAGCGATCCTCGATGTATGACGTACTTAGTTTCAAGCGTCATTTAATTTGTGCTCGAGATTTTTTAGCTCCGAGTATTCTAGATTTGCGCTCCTTACGCGAGAGTACACGTTTTGAACACACCTGAAGACGAAATTTTTGGACGAAAATCAAATGGTAGTACAAACGAGTGCTTCGCGTCTCGAGGACCGCTTGTGATCTTGTCCGCTTGCTGTGCATTTTAGTTGAACTTTTGCTGAGCTCCCCTTGGAGGGTCGCCTTCAATGGGCGGGAATTTCGGTCAATTTTTGAATGCATAAATTATATAGATGAGTATGCGACCATGGTATTTATTATGGACTGGGCGTTCAGATCGTGTTCAATTTGTATGATATCAACGTATTCTATAAAATTATTAAAACCGTGCTTTGAAAAATGTTTGTTTTTATAATTCTGTATCTCAGATAAATTAACTTGCAAAACGATTTTATGCAATGTATGTTGATGACATGAATTGCATTTCGAATATGTAGAAATAGGACATAAATTCTGAAGTCTATTTTGAGATCCGAAAAACTACCACACACAAAGCGGATTGTAAAAGGTTTTTCCACTTTTCATAATGTATTTCGAAAATATAGTTGCGTTGCTGAAAGTAATGTACAAATAGAGCAAGTGGCTGCAGCAGTCTGCATGTACCAAATCGTTAAAACTTTTCGTTTTGCTCTTATAATTGAATTATATCTGTTTTTGATCTCTGCATTGAGCATTTTAGTCCACACAGTTTTTGCTCGTGAAAATTTTTAGATTCATAAAACGTTCGATAGTGATGGCATCGCTTCGGATTTTTGGTACATTATTTTAAGTATTGAATTATCTCTGAGGAAATATATGTTATACAGCAGTTCAAAGGTGTTTTTCGCTTCAAATGTGATGGTGTAAAACATGATCATGACCGAGGACAAAACCACGACTCTTGTGCAGATATGCATACCAATAAATTTCAATTCTCATCTCGCCATACACTTTAGAGTGTACTAATAGTCTTGTTCTCTCCCGCTTTAGAATAGAAAAGAAGCAATAATTGATACTACCTCGAAAACACAATAGCTTTCAAAATTCTAGCATTAGAAGTCCAAGATAAGAACTTAGAATTTTTCTTTCAGGTGTCTGTTTCAGTCTCGCTACGTTCTCCAGTTATAAGTGTTAGCTTATAGTAATTGATATCTTGTTAAATACTTTCTGATTGTATTTGGTCGCCTTAACTACACACACGTCCCTAGTTAACTTCTATTCGAGCCGATATTTGACATAATGCTCTAACGCCACCAAGTTTCGATTTAGGTCATCCGTGATAATTCCCCACTCATCATAACTATGTAGTACACATGCGATAATAACATACGTTGTTGATGTTTGCGTGCCTGATTTTTGCAGTTGGCAGTATTTTGTTGTGACCAATAAGAGTAAAAATGCATTTAAAACCGACAGCCCCTTACCAAGCAACTCGCGGCTCTCGATAACACATTCGCTCTCGAGCTGAGAGCCTGTACATCGTTGTGATGTTGGTCGCGTCATCTGCCAGGAAATCCCGATCGAAGCTTTTCCTTTGTGTAATCGCCCTCCACTGTTCGTTCTTCTCAGTTGTTAATCTTTAACTAACTCAAACATGGACTGAATTAAAATGACTATTTCATGTTGATGTTTGTTGGGACGCCACTCTTAGAACTTCTGCGATATTTTCTAATATGGCGTTTAATGGTCCTTAAAAGCATTTTATGGCCGGTGGAGACACGGGGTCATCCTTGAATTTCGTGAGGGTCGTGCGTGTTGCCGGCTTGTGAAGCACGACCGCACGCCGCGCTCGCATGGCCACCGCCCGGCTTCGTAACTTGAGCAGAAATTTTGGTCAAGCTTTTGAGCGAAAGAATCGTACACCATCAGATTACGGCTGGGGTATTTAATATGCGTTAACCGTTGGGATTGCTCGCAATTCCGAACGATCTCTAGTCTTGCCATAAAATAATCATTAATTTTTCATGTACTGAAGTTATCCCACAATCTGATAGACAAAATTCATAGCACCTTTACTTAAAAAAATGTCAATTTAAATTTCTAGTTGCATAATGCAACCAACGTTTAGAATTGGGAGCTGGTTGAGGTGTGGCTTTGTGCTAGTCTTGATATCCTGGAGTAGGCAAATGTTGCTTTGTGCTAGTCGTGGTATCCTGAAGTAGGCAAATGTGGCTTTGTACCAGTCTTGATGTCTTGAAGTAGGCAAATGTGACTTTTTGCTAGTCTTGATGTCCTGGAGTAGGCAAATGTGGCTTTGTACCAGTCTTGATGTCCTGGAGTAGGCAAATGTGGCTTTGTGGTAGTCTTGATGTCTTGGAGTAGGCAAATGTGACTTTTTGCTAGTCTTGATGTCCTGGAGTAGGTAAATATGGCTTTGTGGTAGTTTTTATGTCCCGAAGTTGGGAAAGAATCTCCTTAACTGACGGACAATGGAAGTCATTGTGGCATGCTTTTCACGAATGAAAATAAACTCTGTGTTGATATAAATGCTCAAGTCTGTCGACAGCTTCTTATTAGACACTGGAATCAGAGTACGTGTGCTGTATATCATTAATTGACTTTATGCTGAATTATTCTGTGTAGTCGTTATTTCGTTATGGGCAATTTCATATTACGATTAGACAATGATATAGACGCCAGTTTTCTAAGCTACTTCTCTTTTGCTGAAAATTCTTCATGTTTTGCGTGAAGCCAAACTCGTGCAAGTTTTCTCCACTCATGTGAGGTTATCACACGTTGGGCGATCTGAGGATTTCACAGCACCTGAACGTCGAGACTCTGTCCTGGGTCTCATGAGTCGCGATGTCTTGCACGTCACACCGCGTCTTCTGATATCATTGAGCAATATTTCAGACATCATGCACAAGACACAAGTGTTATGGAGACTTTGAGATAAAATGAATGCTTATGCTGTCTCATACTAGACAGATTTGAGCGCGGCAGTGATTATGCGAGTCTAATTTTCTCTGTGAGTCGGGACCATGCTTCTCGTACTTCATGTGTTGGTTTGAATTTGAAAACGANCTAAACAAATGCGGGCAGCTCGTCATAAAAAATCTCTACTCCGCGTACGCTTCACATGATTTACTCGCTGCATATTGAAGGGGTAGGAAGAGTACAATGTACTTCGTGGGAGCATGATCGTCAGCTGGTTTAGAGGTGTAATATTTTAACGAAATAGGGCATTTTTTGTTACGAGGTCCAGGGAAGACGCAGAATCGGTAGCCTAGTACTATCAGGTCCTCAAGATTTACATAGAAAGGAAACATTTTTAGCATCTTGATTCCTCTTTCTTTATGCACACCCAAATTTCAGTGAAGAGATCGCCACTTAGGCGTCCATGCTCCTAACGAACCGATTGAAAAGCAGTCACTCTTGTGAAAATTGTTATAGATCTCGTTCGTCTATACCGCCATTTTCATAGCTGTTACATTATTGCAAATACGTCAAAATTGGCCAACAAACAATTTGGACAAATTATTTTATTCGGTGTTACTAGTAGCTGGAGAACAAATGGATCGTATTTTATAAAAATATTCGTATCTTGAGCGGGCTTATACTGTGATAACCTTTAGCATTCAAAGGCCAGGTCCACGCTAAAGCTGGTCGCAAATATGCATGGCAAATTTATATTGGAAGATACAACCTATACTTCTATTTTTTTGTTCTCCTGCCTGATGCTTCTCACAAATACCTGTAGGCATTATTGTCCTTGTGCTGTATCCATGGTACCGACAACTGAGTTGTTTTATTCAGTGCTTATGAATAAATTTCCGCTGCTTTACTGTTCTTATTTATTGCTAGAAATTCAAGTTACGTAGACACCATATCATTGCTAAATAAATTTGTTGTAATTTTTGTGAATCAAAAGCCGTCTCTGTGGGCTCTTTTGTTTTGGCTGAGTTACCTGTGCTGTTTTTAGATGTCTCATAGGTAAAAATATGATTGGGCGAGTCATATTTTATACCATTTAGAGTGTACATTTGTATTTTAGCCCATCAAGACCCAAGTTCGTAATTTTCTTGTTGAATTATTTACCTTACATTTGATTCAACTTGCATAGCATTAGATCTCTTATAGAACTAGCAATGCTTCTTTTAATAGCTGTTGACAGCCTGCCTATGAAGTCTTCAGATTAGCTTGTCCTCCCTTACAGTCGTATTTAACATTTCAAAAGAACGCAATCTATCGCATTGAGAATACAATGCAAACGTCTAGCGTTAGTTCTTTGAAAACTAGCGTGCAATCAGCCAACGCTCGGCTGTGATGCTTACTGTAAAAGTGTTCTACGCCGTGCTTAACTTTTTTGTTCGTATAGACTATACGGCGCCGATACCTCAGCCAGTTTTTTGACGTTCTTTTTCTGTTGTCTTGCATACCTTAAGATTCATTGCGTAGATTTAAATGAAAGGCCACTATCGAAACATGACTCCCTTGCTGGTCATAGAGAAAATGTTTCGCCTGCGCTTATTAATATTTACGGGCGGCCGTGTACCTCACGACCTTTTAGAAATGTCATTCCCTTTTCCTTCCTGTGCTAGACTTTTTTTACGCGTGGGACTTTTTTGACGTGGAGTATCACTTGCACTTCGCAAGTTGGTCGCTGCTGTAACTTCTTTTTTTCCGACGCGTTATGCTCTGCTTCCGTATTCCTCGAGCGGCGTGTTTGTAGTTCAAACCCGTGGGAATTGGTTGGTTACCGAATTTTGTGGGATTTATGGAATGGGTTTTTGATTTTCTCATATAGGTTTTATTAAGTGTGGTACTATGTACTGCTTTATTTGAGATGCTTTCATGAAACCCTTTTGTTCCATCTGTTAGGGTATTGAATGTAAATTTTTCTTTATTACTTGCTCCTTTATGGGTAGGACTCATACCAAGCCAGCTCCTTAGGGAGCTTTATTTAATGTTAATACATATTTTTGCTTACATTCCTAGACACGTGCAATGTGATAGCCGTCTCATATCCATTGTAGTGGGCGCCGTAATGTCTCAATCGTTCGAATCCTGAATACCTAAATAATTCTCCAGATTTACTACAAATTTAATAACTTATTTCACCTAACTTACAGTATCTAAGGGTTTCAGCGATCAATTTCGATGATGTTTGTTCTGTCGGCCCAGCACCAGACGCTCAATATTCCCTAGCTTGGCATCCCAAGAGCGTCCTCATAGTTCTCTGGTTAAGGACACTTGGATCGCTTAGGAATAGCAAGCAACAATTGAGCCGAGACTGAGGTGTGTTCCTGCAGTGCTCAAAGGTTCAATCTTCCACGTAGCCAAGACTGCAGATCATGTGCGCCTCTTCGGCAAGGGTTACGGCTATTGCCTCATAAATTCGCTTGCTGCGTGCCCGTGCGGTAGGAGCGTGACGCTGTTATCCAGACCATCGGTGCCGTGGTGGGCCTCCCTGGTTATGTGTAGTGTCCTGCTGCGGCTGTAGCGCGGACCGGGCGGGTCGCGGACGTAAGCCAAGGGCGAAATAAAATTTCCGAAGAGGTTTGTTGCCGTGGACGCTTTGAAACGAGGTGCGGCGGTTCTCTGCGACGGTGCTCGAGATTTTTTAAAGATGGGTCCGACCTTGAATGTCTTGAAATACGCTGCGTGAGGTCTGGGGTGGGCCGTAGAGGTTATGATGGAGTGGACTTTAATGCATACTGATTTGAAGAAGTACATTATACTGTGTAAAAAATGCGGAGTTAGAAACGAAGCGTTAAATTTGAAATTGTTTGAATTCGTGAATCAAAGAACAAGATAAGCCACATTACACATTAAAATATATTTTGATAAAACCTAAGTTTAAACGTTTAGGCCTCTGACCATCTTCTGTGATACGAGAAAATCTCTGAAAATGCACAATTGAAACTGATTTAGCATCTCTAGCCTAAAATTGCACAAGAAAAAATATAAAACACCATATCCCGTACAACTAGTAAAGCAACGAAGTTGAATAAGTTTTATCGAAACATATAATTTCCATCATCTGCAGTTTTCTTTAAATGTTAAATATCTTGAATAATAAAATTTCTCAAACATGGCTTAAAACTTCTAAGTCATTCTTTTAGTAAGCGACCCATTATTGGCGTCCGTGTGAAGCCTCAACATCAGTAGGGATGTGTTAGGACATCGCGCTCCTCAGGAGTGCCCTCGGGGACTCGTCTTCGAGTGCGGCAAGAGTGCTGGTCGAGAGAGTTGGTTGCGGTATAGATTAACTTAGGTGAATTAACCTTGAATTAACGCTGTTGGTGTTTTGACCTTGTACCATGGTAGGTCAGTTTCGGTATCAATTATTTTACCACATGGCTTTCTCGGTTGCGTCACGTAGTCTGTTGCTAGTTGCACTACGTCACGGGGACCGAGACTTGGAAGCGCGTGCGTGGCGCCCTCATTACGTTGAGTTCTCAGCAGGGTCTCTTCTCACAGGGTAGATGAACGCGTATTGCCTTGAAGGTAATAATAACTTTACCGAACTAGAACATGAACAATAGCGCTGACGGTAACAACTTGCCAAGGGGCTGAATTTTTGAGCTATCGCCTCGGCCCCCGATCGTTGCATATTGTCAGCTCTCAGACTAGAATCGCACGATTATTTCATATTTTTTGTGATTCCTTTGGAAAATAATATTCATGGCGTAATGTAAATATTCAAAGTAACATGCTTTTAGAACCTGCACAAGATGTAGCTCATGTGTAAAGCGTGATGACGTGTGTCGCCCCAAGGCACCCCCTGGTGCAACACCGGCCAGGCTGAGCAGTGGAGTCAGAGCTGCGCTGGACTTCTGGGGCCCTTGGAGGCACAGTCGGGGGTCTCGAATCTTGAAAGTCAGAGCAGGATGCAAGGTTTGGGTTTTTTAAAGTTATCGGTTCTTTATTTCGAGATGAGAGATTTAGTTTTTTATTTATATAAACGTTAGGATAAGAAGCTTTGAAAGCTTGGGGAACCAATGTTCAAACCGCAATTAAAATTGTAATTTCTATGCTTTACCTAAATTTATGAGCTGAAGTTATATCTTACATTAGCACTAAGTTACCTGAATTACAGATTAGGTAGTACAGGCTAAGATAACCGTGAAACATTTTCAAAATTTTAATACAGCTATGCATAGTACCTCTTCTTCTGCTTCGTTAAACTCTTCATCGTCAGTTCATTTCGAACACAGTGAGCTTTAAACTGCTATGTACGTAGATAGTTCCAGTAGATCATTTTGGTAATCTGAGAGTAGGGCTGGCAATTTATTTGATGGGACCATTTGGATGGTTCATGAGAGCAAACGTAGCTAGAATTCAATTCGCTTCTTAAATCAACGATAGTCGGAAGCCTTTGTTCCGTCCCTCCTTGTTGCAGGACGGCAGGCCCTTGTGTACACGACCGTCACCTCATGGGCGCGCTGTGGGTTGCCTGACTTGAAGAGTAAGCGTCTGTCCGATGAGCGCATTTTGCAATAATTCTCTGGCCAGACCTACAGGGTCGTAGCCTTGTTCTACTTACGTTATGTTGTTCAGGTCTGTCCGCTCCCTCTTGGATGAGTATTTCGTATTAGTTTCACTGTGCACTTCGTCTTCTTTAACTTCTGTAGGCCTGTGTATGTTAAGAGCTGAAATTTGACCTGAGGCAGAAGCCGTCTTCTACTTTGCTGCGCAGTGTACGATGATTATCTACCTTGACATTTGGCTGTCCTCCCTTTACCTCCACAGGATTTTCTCGCGCCCGAGTAATTTATACGCATAAAACGGTGATGCTTTTGTGCTGTAAATTTCAGCTTTGCCCATACTTTTTGTTCATTATTATCTGGTAGATGATCTATAAAATTCTATCAGTACCCGTACTTTTTGTTTCAGAGACCTGGTCATAACGTTACGTTATTCGAAATAGAAGTCGTTCAAATTTACTGAAAATAACTATTCATTTGTACCCTAAGAAAGTATTTCAATTCATTTTACATTCAGTATGTCTATATTATGTTGTCATTGCTACTTTTATCCATTTTTGTATTGGTTCAACGATCTACAATTGTCTCCTTCTTTGCTCCTTAGACTTTAGATAGAATATAAAAAACTGTTGTAAAACCTTACTCCAGTAATTGCTGGGGTTGACCTACTGGAGGGGAAGTATGTTATCATGTATTCTAGCGTTGAACTTAAATTGCTAGCCTCTCTCTTGATTAATGTGGCTGACATTTAAATTTCTATGTGAAAGGAGAAGGAGGTCCAGCGATCCATTATATATATTCAGTCGATATCGTTTTTCTCAAAGTTCATCTGTCTTGTTCGTAAAATTTCCCTCCCTAAATGCCGACCCGCGTTTTATAGTGCAATACGCAGGCCCGAGGAACTGCTGGAGGCGCAGGTATACATTCCAATTATTTCATGTTCAAACTACCGCCACGCCGTTGTATTTTTTCATTGATTTGTACATGTACGTGTTCGACTGGCGGGGAGCTTTTTCCCTGAAGGCTCCGTACCTGCTGTCGGAAGTGGGGCTAACGTCATGCAGTGCCACTGTCGCACGGCCTCCGGGGCATTACGAAGGCTAATTTTGTTCAATATTGAGCAGCCAGCGCGTGCAGGTCTCGGTCGCGTTGCGTAGGGGCTTACGATTTATTTTGGGCGCATTCTGTGACCTTGACTCCTGATGCAGGAATGTGTGGTAAGTGTATCAGTGCGTTTTGGTGTATTAATGCGTAATTAATGTAAGATAGCGTTGTGATGAGCGTTCCTTGTTATGCTTGCTCGCTAAAATGTATTTTCATGACTTTCTTATTGAATGTTGTTGGAGGTTGAGATATTTGTTCTAGCAAATATTGCGAGAATTACTTCACGGAAAAGAACTTCAGAAGAGTTTATGTAGTTCCAAAAATAAATTATTAATTGCAATGATCGATTCTTCACTGTACGAATGATTTTGCTACCACAATGTTCGTTATATTTGTGTTAGATAATGCTTTTTTATGCTGAGTTAAATTTTGTGACGACAATGTAAAGAATAGTTAACTAATAAACACTAAACCAAAGTATTTTGTCACTCTATTTTTTGACCATGTAATTTATTTTATTTTATTTCCTTTGTCTCACTGCATTCCAAAAGGTTGCAGTACATTCCTTCAGGAACGTTGTTAATAACTTCAAAATTTTACCCCATCTTACCTGTATTTTCATTTAAAAAAAATTATTTTTGGCGATGTTGTGCGATTATTTTCAGCATATTCTAATTTTCTAGTATGCTTTTCATTGCGAAAAACGATTGTCTTCTGCTTCAAGAAAGCAGGACGCGCTTGACCTATTCACGCGTTGATGAGTTGCGTGCTTGCGGATTTTCGGACGTACAACTGACGCACGAACTGCAATTACAAGTGGAGGGCAAGCCTCAGTTTTTGCCCGTAGTCATGACTGCTTTATTTTCCAGGGCTTTTGTCGACCGTCTGAATTCAAAATTATTCATGAATTTCGCTTATCTTAGTGCAGCCTTTTCAAGTTTCCTCTCTCGTTTTATTGGATCCAACAGCGCCAAATTGGATTGGATTCAGCCATTTGAGGAATTATTTTTCATACATTAATGTCTCTGAGATTTGATAGCCTATTTTCCAGCAGATATTTGCTCATCATAACTGTACCGATAATAAAGTACCATGCCCCTAATTTTAATTCACGTTGAAGACGTGGTCGCGCTATCCAATTATTGACATCTCTCCATTGGGATTGTGCAGGAAAATCATTTCACTACACAGCGCGCCTAAGTCTTCCCGTATTCTTTTCGAGCGACAAACTGATATTTTCCGATGCAGCCTCGCCCTGCACACGAACGCCCGATTAGGGGGACCCCCGCTGCCTCTTTTGGAGGCGGCCGCTGTCGCAGCGACGCACCGCCAATCGGTGCGACGCACCGCCAATCGTTGGTGCGTACACGCGGCGCACCACCGAGCCGAGCTCTCATGGTCAGTTCTGGGACTCGTAGCGCCTGCTTATTTTTAAATTAATAAAATATTGCGTGAACAGTCGATCATATTCCTTGACTGCGTGTTCATAGTCCCCTTGATTTTGAACGAAACAGAAAGAATTCTAGATTAAACTGTACTAGTATTTATAATGTCCGTCATAGATGACAAGTCCTAATAGGGTCAAACTTTTACAAAAAATAAGAATGGGTTAACTGTAACAGGTACTTAATGCGTCATATTCGTTACCAGAAGCTTAAAGGAATATTAAACAGCCCATAACAGTGCAGCTGTACCCAGCATAGAGCGCAAAATCGATGCCTACAAGCAACTGCCCCGTCGTCTTATTTGCTTCTTTTAGCACGCTGTACTTGGTCC
>VOMN01036207.1:0-26165 GCA_014899125.1 Orchestia grillus
GCGAGGTGTCGGTCGTGCTATAAGACTGATCTGGACATACCGTAAGACATAGACGTAAGTAGATGTAGCGAGGTGGCGGTCGGAGCCGTGCGCTGCGAATGTGCTACCAGCCGTGCAGACTTCTGTGCGATGAAGAACCGCTTCAGAGAGGCATTCTCAAAACGATTTGAGTCGCCATGAAAAAGTGAGGGGCTGCAGTAAAACAAGTTTTCTTCAACTAGCCCTGCTTCACTAGCGCTCATGGCCGTTGTCACCAAGTGAAAATTACGCTTCGTTTTACGTCAGTAGGAGTCGCCACTGTTTTGTCTCGATAACGGCTACGGACAGGGTGTCATATTAATTTTTTTATTTTTTAACACTAAAGTAATGCTTCCCGTATGAATAATTTCACAACAAATTGCGTAGAGCTGACAGTCATTGAATCGTGCCTATCACGCGCGCCTAGCGTGTGGCTTCTAGCTCAAACATGTTCATGTTAACGTATGACCAATGAACGCATAGCGCCCATTTTTATGCGCACTTCATGGTAATATTACCGAATATGAACAATAGTAACGGAAGTAAAAGTAATAGAGAATTAATTTTTTCCTATAGTGCCTCGACGCTTTAGTACTGAAGTGACGTTAACAAGAAGTGTAAAAATGACATCTATTAGTGTAATTTTTAATTCGGGTTCTTAGAGTTCAATGACCTCTTGCTGTCCCCTTCACGATAGAGCATTTATATCATTTGCTGGGTGACTTTTCCATCAAATTCATTACTAATATACATGACCTACTAACATTGTAAGAAATCCTTGAAATTTATTGGGAAATAAACTTCGTCCATCAATGAGTAAATGTGTTATTCTTATGGGGTCTGTTTTGGGTGGCAGTTATTTCTAAAGCTAAACTGTGAGGCTAATTTTGACGTGTTTTTTTCATGATTCTCGTGAAAAATTTAACATTTCTTCGCTCAATTTTATTAACGACAGATGGGCGTCATCTATACAGTTCTCCGTTGCCTGGAGCGTCATTTATTTTCCTCTCTGATCTCTCAAACTCGATCGATGTGCGTTTGTTGCAACGCCCCTAATTTCACTAAAAAAATGGAAGATACTGAAAAACGCTTCGAAAAAATTTTACTTCTAGTGTTTAACCTGGGATAAAAGGAGGAAGACAAGTTTCTGTACCTGTGCAAACTCGCAAGATTCCAGTTGTATGATGGTAGAAAAGCCGTCCTTTCCAAGAGCTTCGCATCGTAATAAAAGGTCGGTATTATTTTCGTCCAGCCGCCTGCCAAATACATGGGCATCCTGCGCCATCAATCTGAAAACTTGAGATTTCATTTCGTGCACCTGTTATACTCTCCATTTTAATGACTCGCCCTGCTGACGGGTCTCGTAAATGCATCGACTCGTGGGATGCGTTGCTCACTGCGGCCGCAGGGCGACGATGCGCCTAGCGCTGCTGCGTGACGCAGCGCCGGCGTTGCGTGCACCTCATCCTCCGTCCCCAGCCGGACTGCCCATTAAAGCCTGTCCCACATTATCACACGTGTGTACACCGCCCCCAGCCGTAAACGGATTCTGAGCAAGGCATACGCGCGCCGTTACTGGTGCTGTGGAGGCCAGAGAGCCGAGCTCTGGCGGCGCTTGTTTACTGCCCCAGTTTACACGCCCAGCTCGTCCTGTTGACAGCAGTTGCTCTGTTTACACATTTCTTGGCCTTTTGGGATCACCTTGTTGGTCTCTCGGCTATGGCCCCAGGTAGACCTTTCTACACCAGCTTGGCACTATCCAGTCTAATGTATGGAGTGCAATAATGATGCGGCTTTTATTTCAGTGCTCTAGTTATCTTACTTAATTAACTCTGTAGTGAAGTATGTAATTCAGGTGACCGTATTGTTTAGGCACTGAGAAAAATGACCGAGTAAAATTATGCACTCTAATGTATTTTCCGTTGTCCCAAACTGGGTGCACCTAGGATGCATAAATTTGTGCTGTCGGTCAATTGACCGACTCTGTTGATATAATTAGCACTTTCTCCCATTTTATTTAACAGGCAGATACTTGTGTGTATGGTGCTTACTTATAAGTCATTTCTGCATGAACGGATGACCAGAGCATAAGATTATTCTCAACAGCAGAATGCATAGAGTATCGTTTAATCATTACATCGTGCGTGAATCATCTCCGCAGTAAGCAGGTGGTGCATGTTTGCCAAGAACTTTCATCCTATTGCAGTCGTATCATCGAGGGTCAACTAGAGTTGAGACCAACTCAAATTGACCGAGCACGTAAAATGTTAGGCTTGGCATGGGTTACTAAAGCAATGTAATTGGACGCGTGCTTCAAAACAATGGACTTGTTTGTTATACAATAACGATCTAAATTTAATTAATATTATCAATCATCCTATTGATTCGAATTCAATTCACAAGAGAAAACTTTCGTTAAATTATCCGGTAAATAGAAAAATATTTCCTGTGAAAGAATTACTCACAGAATCACGCTGTGATTACTGTGTTGAGGCGGCGACAATGGCTGCCTCGCTCTCTGCGCTCGGGCGGCCTAAATTATGGATACTACGCGAAAAAGTTGAAGTGAGGTTATGAATGTGAATATTGAAAGGTGAATAAAATACACACGCGAGTGAGTAATTTTATTTTATTTGGTGCACAAAATTAACGAACTTGAAGTGCACACTCGCAGCAGCTGGTCCCGCCGCGAGATGTTGCTTATTATGTTTATTAAATGACAATTGTATTGACTATAGGTTAGGTATTTCAAAGTCATTGACAACAAATAACGTTTTAGCGTGGAAACAACGAATTTATAAAGGGTAAGCTGAGGAATTATCTCAATGGAAAGTATTGTGCACCGAGGGAGCATAACTTAGAGCTTTAGTAGATTTTTCATTTTCCGCTCATCCATCGTACGAGCGAGTACGACCGTTTCTCCTAGAATGCATTTGCTAATTCGTAATTAGCAAATTGAGTGCAATTGGTCTTGAGCAATAAGTGTATTTTGGGTACTATAAAATTATTCAGGAAATAAATTTTTGAGCAGACATGCTAGTGTGAATTTTGTAACAATCAATAATCAAAACGAGTGAAGCCGATTGTTTTGTTAAGCAGGAGTTTTATTAACTGAGCACGTTCAGCTTATCGAACTTCCCAATTTTAATGACGTTTTTTAATAGACTTTTCATAGTTCTAAATGTATTTTCTCATTTGTATAGCCTTCCTCTCGCCCTGTTCTTCCAAGGAAATATTTATTTTGTGGACTAAACAAAGATTTGAACTTGTAAAAACAGATCAATGAGTTTTTACTCCGCCCTAACTATACCTGTCCCATCCGTTCAGTTTCATTCGGGGTGTACCACAAAGAGTCCGAATTAAGAGACTCTCGACGATGAGAACGCGTTGTTCAGCCCTGAGCTGATCCATGCCGCACCGCACACTAGTGTTCTAAAAACACACACTGAAGACCAGTAATTATAGGTGAGAGAGACCACGGACACGGTGAAAGCCTCGTGGCTTCACGACACGAAAGTGCCGCTCACTTCATATTCGGTGCTCATTTTGGAACACCCGATATTTAATATATTTTCATATTCATCGTTTCTCATTTTCTAGGAACGTATTCCCTCTTTGTATCTTTGCATGCACATTGTGCGTTTTAGTGGCGTTTGCAGGATTAACTAAGGTGACTCTGCTCAACTGATAATTAGTGTGAATATGTGTTACTCTCTTCGTCTTGCTAAACCTTTTTAAATTTCTGTGGCAAATACCGATTTGTGCTGGCAGTACATTTCTCGCCGAAATTTTTTTTACGCTATCCTTCTTCCGGTTGAGGAGTCAACTATTTTTCGTCGTAGATTTTTGTTCACGTGTCGCTACTTCTTTCTGAATTTGAGCGAAATCACTCAAGACTAGTACCCATTTTGAAGCATTTTGGGTCGTAAATCCTGAAATCCAGTTTAATATCGGCCTGACCGCAATAAATCTTCTCGTTGTGTAGGACCCGAAGCGAGGTTAAACCGCGTGTTTTGTGCTACCTATACTGGACTGAGATATATATATATACTGTGAATGCCGTGATCTTCTCCGGCGCAAAGATCAATATTATTCTATCCATCGATTCATCCTTAAGTCCTAAGTATATTAATTTGCAAGGGCAAATTAATGTTTCTAAGTTCACTTTCTGTTCTAATATATATATATATATGGGTTTCAGTACCTGAAACGTTTTACTTGACTTTTGTTTTTGAGAGAAAAAAATTCGTATTTGTAATGTCATTTTACAATTAACTTGCTCGGATAGTTATTGATGCGTCACTAAATTGTGTTAGAAAGGTTCATCTCAGTCATATTCATGAGCCTTACTTAGACATTTAATGTATTTATTCTCCTGACATCATGTTCTTCCCCTGGTCGTACTGGGATGTTCTCCATTTATTTGCATCATTTTAGGAGCCGAGTGTCAGTGCCGGGGCTGTGGCCACCAGGCAACAGCCGAGTCCACCGCGAGAAGTGCTCGTGTGCAAATCTACGGGATTTACTCTTGAAATTTAAATACTTTGTTTCACATTGCTAATGGTTTTTCGAAATGTGTTTTTCCAGGACTTATCTTTGTGATAGTTTTAATCTTTGAATGTTTACTATGTTGCGCGACATCGAGATTATCTCACAAGTTACTCTCGTGGATTTTAAGAAAACCTTAACGTGTCTCGTATGGACGATATCTTGCGGTACGGAGCGTTGTGCGAGTGGAGGTTGCTAGTAGATTATAGTTGTGAATGAATTAATATTTAATTTTTGGACCTTTCAAGACGCGGGAAGATTTTCTCTGAAGAAACTGGGTGAACCTTTTGCTCCTTGTACGTAAATTTATAAAGTTATATACATGAAGTGAAGTCTGTGTGTTGAAATATGCTAACTTCGGAGTGGACTTTAGAGGTAACACCTGCAACTTGCACTTCTGCTGTTGCCAGTGATCAGAACGACGTTAGAGTTACCCAAGAAGGGCAGTTTGAGCCTTTGTGTCCGTCATCTTCCTTTAAAGATTTGCCACTTCCGATAAATTCGAGCTCTCAACACAACAGTCAGTGCTGCTCAGTTTCTTCTGATGTTGGCGCCTCGCAATCTCGCTCCAATGGGGATCACTTTAAATGCCCGGCAGATAAATACCTGCCTATGGGAGGCGGTCTGCTCTATCCCAGCGCTGCTGCTCTCCAGTCAGCCAAACCGCGACATATCAGACAACGAAGCTTGGGTGACTCCAGCCAAATCTCTGTAGGTCCGAGACTGAGCTGCACCGCTCACCAGCCTCTGTGTGGCTTACTTCACCAACATTCCCTGCAAGACGAGCCCGCTCCCCTGGGGGGTGGTGCAGAGTTGAGTGGCTCGAGGCTCCCCACAACACTTCCTTTTGTGGTCAAACCAAGCAAGTACTTGCACATTCCATCTCCTGGGGACTCGAACAGCAGCATTCACAGGTCACCGAGGCGATCCCTGGGCTCGGTGTGGCGAGCCTCCTCCAGTTCGCCTGCTCGCCAGTTAGGCGCCTGGATACAAGGGCGCCGCTCCAAGCTGGGCGGAGGCTGCGTCAACTCTAAAGAACTCCCCGAAATTAGGGCTGAATGTGAACCAGATCCATTTCTTTCGACTAGTTATTGTGAACCATCGCTAATTGATGCTTGTAAGGAATCGAGAAGTCATCTACTCGAAACTTCGATGGAAGTGCCTGAGAGAATGAGATCAAAGACTTCACACATGCGCAGTATGTTACGTGGATCTAAAGATGGCACCCAAGTTAGATCAGGGAAAGAAAGTTTCTCTAGACTTAACATGAAAGACATAAAATTGAGAGGTGAAAGATTTCATTTTCGTGGTGCCGATCGTCGCGAAGTGAAGAGTTGGTGCGATGAGCGACTCGCTCGTCTAATTCATGGCCTTCAGAACACCAAAGGCGACGACACTTCAATACTGACTCGCCATTCCAAGGCGAGTAAAAGTAGCTTTAGATCACCTGAGCCTATAGAAAACACTGAAAAACTACTTGAATTGGATTGCAATCTTGTGGAGTCTTGCCCTGAAACATGGGACCAGTCGGAATCAGATTTAGAAACTCAGTTCAATGAGCGGTATTTATTGGGGTACTGCAATCCGACGGATAATGACGAGCGCAATTCGAACGATCGTCAATCCAATAAGAATCTCTCATTCGATTTCTGTGAATCCAACACTGTGAAACGCAGACCAAATCCCCAGATAAGCGAGAAACAAAATCTCAATTCTGCTTCTGCATCTCCTACGCCATCGTTAGTTTCATCATCTTCCGAAGCGTCCCCTTCTGATGTCAACATCTCGAACAGCGATAACATAAACAACAACGAAGACTCGACGGAGGTTCTGTACTCTGAGCGACCTACTCCATCTGGAATCAGTTCCTTGTCCCACTCCACATCCGTGTCGTGCGGCGACCCCACCTCCAGCCCCCCAGACCTCAATTTGGCGAGCAGAAAATTGGTGGGTTCTGGCTTGACTCAACTTGATTGTTCCGAGCGTGTTGGTGTGATCGAGGGCTCTGAGTTGGAAATCCCGAACTCTTGGGATCCACCATTGAAGAAGAAACTCGGTTTATTCAATGTTTCGCTCCCTGACCGCATTCTATCAGAGGACTCCCCGCCCGTCTGCTCATTTCCGAGTCATCCCCTGTCACCTGTGACGCCCATTGTCTTCGACACTCTGTGTTCGGAAGTGACACACGTTGGTAAGGGCAGGACCCCGCGGCTCAAACTGAGCACCAAGCCTGGACGGGGACATGTTTCCTCAGCTTGTGTCACTAGGTGAGCAAACTTATCGTCTGCCTCTCGTAATCGACTTGGATGAGCAATCCTGGTTTTTACGACAGTTTGAAAAATTTTTGTTCGGATAATGTCCCTACCATCTTGAGTTCTTCGCGGAATTCGAGATTTCGTCTGTAGTACTAAGTAATAAAAGCTCTGAAGTGTGTTTCGATGACCCTTCTCCCCTTAGTTTTTTCTGAAATTTTTAATAAAATAGACCCGTGTATAACATTACTGCTTGTCTGGGTGAATTGTTATCTTCCCGCCTGCGTGCCAATACTGAAACAGAAAATGACTTCATCACCTGTGTGGTTTGTGCATCCACCCTTCTGTGGTGTGAAAGCTTCTAATTATCAGCAAGTGTGTAAAATGGTTTGATAATAGATTCTATCTTGTAATCATAAAACCTTGTTGGTTTCTATTTAGCTGAATCATTTTAAAATTATGAATGTAATAAATTAATTACAATCACCATGTTCAGAATCATTATTACTGGGCGTATTTTACAAAAATACCATTTTAGTTGTAAAAAATTACGAAACTTTTGAGCAATTTGACACGCAAGCCTGAGCTTTAATCTATTTTTTCAGCATGCTGCATATCTTGAGGCACGAAACGCACCTTATGATCAGTTTTTATGTATATCCCTGCCCGATGAATGTCTGGCCCCAGATCGTTGATGTGCAAGGGACATAAAATCGGTGATATTTTTTAGTGGATTACTTTGATGAATGGCGAAAACGCTTAGAGCTATGGAATGGTAATAGCGGTTAGAAAACATTTGAAGATGGTCGAAAACTTCCATTTTGTTCACGACAGTGCCTGCCCACTCGTAACTAATTGAACCCAGAATGCGATCGCGTCATACGGTTTGGAGCAACTTTATCAAAGCCACGTCTTGTCGCCCAGTGACTTCCACTCTGTCAAAACGGCAGTCATTCAGTGGATAGCAAACCAGACAACAGATTTTTATGGGACATAGTACGGACGGTGTCTGATGACACGAGAAGATCATTATTATTGACGGAATTCACGTCCTAAACCTTGATCAAACTCTATATTTTTACTTAAAAATATTGTTTTGAAATATTTTTATATACTTAAGTTATGACGAATTAAACAACACGCCGCGTTTACCGCTGTATTTTATCTTTGAGTTGAAAAGGCGAGGTATTTTCAGGAGACTCAATCAGTTGAATATCAGGAAGTCTGAAGTTTTCGAGTTTTCTCATTCTTGTTAGCTCCACAAACCAGTAGCTGCACAAACCAGTAGCTGCACAAACCAGTAGCTGCACACTTTTCAGGCGTTTTGCGACTGGAAAATAGTTGCGTATTTTGCGACTGGAAAATAGTTGCGTAGCTTCAGGTGTGCAGGGGCGATGTGAGCCCTTCACGCGCTGGACACTCGAGGGGAGCTCTCTTCCGCTTGCTGGTACACAAGGGAATGAAAAAAATTAATAGAGCAACATAGAAACTCATCGATCGTGCATCTATGTATGAAATGTAAAAGACTTCTTAATAAGTACTAAGTGCATTGTCAAACACTGCAGTTGTATTGAAAGCACAAGTAAGCGTATGAGTAACATAAATATTTTCTTCACTGAATTTTATGAGATATGGGACATAATTTATTTCCTGAGCTTGGGAACCGTATTGCTTTGGCATTTTTTCATGTTCTCACACCATAATCGCATTAAGGGGGCCTCTCTAGGAGATTTTTTCATTTTCTTTACTTGGCTAATAATCTGTTCGGGGACATATAAGCACTTTTTTCGTGCTAATAGTTAAAACGTTACTGAATCCTCTGTTGGTGTTCAAAGCGAAGTGATTTAAAGTTAAGGTACTTCGGCTGCGACGTCCGTGGGCACCGACGACAGTACGTACTGACTAACAAATTAAGTTTTCAGTAGGCTCTACATGCTGTAATGGGGTGGGATGTAGGCAGGCTTGAGTTGGCTGTAGGTCATGCAAATGTTGTTTGAGTAGCGAGTGATTGCGCTGTGTCTTGCAGACTGTGCAACGTAACGATCACGCACCTCGTGCTGCTCAGCCCCCCCACCTCAGACTTGTCTTCAGTGCTGCTCGCCGTCAAGATGCTGAGCAGCAAGCGTACGCTGCGCTCTAACGAGATGCCCCTGTCTGCCAGCGGCGCCCTCGACACCGACCTCCAGCTCTGCTACTCCCTTCAGGTGCGGCCCTGCTGCTTTTCCTTCTTAGATGCTTCAACGGTTTCGCTTTTATTTCTGTCGCTCAGGGAAACTCATTTTAGGTGGTTGCTTACGTTCGAATCGCTGTACCTTAGAAATATTAAAAATATCAGAATTGAATTTTGTGAGATTTTCTTGTTGTTAACCCGTAAATTCAGTGACGACCATGTATGGTTACTCTTCAAGCTCTGTTCAAATTTAAATAAAATTAATCACATTGGAAGAGGATATGTTTTTTCTCATAAGGGTCTGAAACTAGAAGGCTGCTGTTGAATCTCCTTCTGTGCATGTGTATGCGCGCCCTGAGTAAAATTCTTACGTGTTGAATATTAGTGCAGTTATTTTTCAAAAAATTTTCATGTGATTGTCACCTTCGTCTACCATCTTATTTTTGTTCTGCAATGGCAGTGGGTGCATCCAACGAGTCTCACGGTCAATTTTATTTTGTCGTTTTTCCACTGAAGTTTTAATATGTTCTCCCTCTTTTGTGTACGTCTTAGAGATCCAACTGAATCTTTTCAGCAACAGAGTGAAATGATGATTTCACTAGGTTTGTTGTGCCTCTTGCAGTTACCTCTACTGTTCCCTCTCTGTGAGACCGTTGAAGAAGTGTTATGCTGAGAGCCTGCGTACACGAGGATGTGTTGCTACCCATACTGATGACTTGAATGTTTGATTGGTTATACCGTAACTCAGTTGAGGTCACACAGCGGGGCCCGTGCTGCGCCATTGTGACCGTACTTCCCTGAGCTGATGAACTCAACGGGTATGTCACTCATCCTTGTGACAGGCGTCAGTATGACTTAACGTCATAAATGCCTCTATAACTGGAAAACAACCGTTTTTCTTGACTCGGAATTCAACAGTTCTTTGAAGTCTCAAAACTAGCTCAGTGTTAAAACTTTAGCAAATTCTCCGTGTGTTGAATTTTGAGAGACCAAATTGGAGCCCGCGTTTTCTCGCTTTTTGTAAAATTTCCCACTCTCGTTCTACAACTATTATGAATTTTTCTGTTCATAACTTATATTTTTGGTCATCTGCTTACGATTCAATTCATTCCTGTTTCTTCCGAATGCTTGTGCTTCACGCGTTTCTCATAACATAGGTGTAGTAATATTCACCAGACATATTACAACGTCCCTGTATTTTATTCTGTTCTGTTTCTCTTCCGGTAGACTTTTTCACACGTATCATGGCCGTCTTACTTAGTTGTTTGTGTCCCATTCTCCCAAGCAGTCTCACCTCCTCGACTATTGTAATACTTTCTCAATTAGTCACGCAACCTGTTGTTGCAGCATCCTCATTTCTCACAGTCCACCGGTCACATAACCTGTCTCGTTGCAGTATCCTCATTTCCTGAAGCGCGACGGGAACAGCCTCCAAATTTTGCTGCAGCGAAGGAAGCGCTACAAAAACCGTACAATCCTTGGCTTCAAGACCCTAGCAGTGGGGCTCGTCAACATGGCGCAGGTATTCCAGTGCTTCGCTTTTTATATTCCGCATTTCTTTCCCATCACAAGTCATTCATTTCAAGAAGAAGGTATTTCCGTGACTAATTTGAAATTGAGGCTTGTGTCGGTAAGGTTTGTGCTGAGCTCATTTTACATTATCGTTAATTTTCCCTTCATTGATTCACGACCCTCAGATGGACCCGAGTCCCATCGTTAAGGGGCCAATTGGATGCGCTCTTTTGGGGTTGTCTATTGGTGAATAAATATCAATTTACGTTAGCGAATACCATGATGGCATGTATGTGTAGGTGATGGGTTTTTATGAAATAGTTTCATGTATACTACAAATTTTTCTCATGGATTATTGGTTCACATCATTATTAGTATTGCTTCATTGAAGTGCGTATCTAAAAGGGTACTGTTGCACAGTTTAGCTTTAGGGTCCTTTGAGGAGACTTCATTTAAGAAGCTTCGACCCTTATTTTCCAATCAAAAATAGCTAACTTCTAAAAAATGAATGTTAACTAGATGCCGATTTACCGGGGCATTAGATGCACTGCGTTTTGCTAAGTAGTTTTGTGGGATTGTTAATTATACCGGAAAGTTTACATGAAAATCATATTTGTACTTGTAAAAACTGTATTAAAAACCATGTGTTTTAATTCACTGTTTAGGCATTTTTTGTGTAATCTTAAATTGTTGTGGCCAGGTACTGCAGCGACCGATGGACAGAGAGCTCGACCTATACGGGCAGGGCAAGGAGAAAGGGCAGCCGGTGGCGCGGGTCACGCTGGAAGCGCTCAGCTCGCAGCCGGTCGAGTGTGACGACGCCGCCGACACCAGGCTCGTGAAGAACTTCCTCTCCGACAACCCTGGTACCTGCCTCGCAGCCTCCTAGGCCTTAGGCAATAGGGTTAGGTTACTTGAGTTTGTCTATCGTATGCTATGGAGACCGGCATTATTCGGGGAACAATGTTAGGCTACCTAAGCTCTAGCTAGACCTGCGGGATTTTTCTTTCGTGCCCACTTTACTTCTTTCCATTTTATGCTTTCTTCGCTGATTATTCTATATATTTTCTTCTTCTTTTTTCTGAACTTACTGTTTCTGTGTGGAGGGAATCTTGCGTGGGAACACACTTGTGCATAGATTCCGCATCTTCGATAGTCCGTACTAATTAATGGCATGTTTTCGATCTCTTGAGACCGCATCCCATGTGGCCATTAAGGTCATTACTAACTGATAATAATATTAATAATAATACAGCGAATCACGTCCAGCTTGTGATATCTGTCCTAGTATGTTTCCACGTCTTTGAATAACGCCTTTCAAATACAGTTTTCAGTGTCTTCCCATTTACTAGTTTAAATATTGTTAGCACATTTCTAATGTAATTGTGTGAAACTCTGAAACTCTTATTTCTTAGCAAAAGACGAATAATGATATATTTCTTTATTTTCGTCTTACTTTATGGTGAGCGAAGACAAGTCCGAGAATTTCGAGTAATTACTGCGACACGGGCCCATGGTTGTACCTTCCTAGTGTGAGTCTAGCCCCTGCTGGTGTTGAAGCCTTGCAATTGACGTGACACCTTGGAATTAGTGTCACATATCATTAGTTTATCCGAGAAAAAAATAAGTCCTTGCTATAAATGAGTGGTAAAAAAATGAACAAGATGCGTGACTAACTAACTGTAGTCCAAGTTTCCCCGAGATTGTTCCGTAAATACTAGAGTATTTGCACTCTCGAAACTTCTTTAATTTATCTTGAAAATTGGGCACTAGGTGGTAATGATCGTTCCATTTATATTATATAGCTAATAATGCTTGGTTTAGCTATTATATTTATATGTCTACGATTTCTGTTATCGCTTTTGAAATGTATTGAAAAGTGGTTATCTTCATATGAACCGAAGACATTTCCTGTGTGCAGATCGCTCCGTAGAGCTGGCCGAAGATTCAGACGATGACCCAGACTACAGCTCTCAGGACGACGGGTCCGACAGCGAGCCCATGTTGGATGACGCGCAGCCGCACCCCCGCCGCCGCCAGACTGCCAGAACTGTGAACTTGCCGCCCAATGCTCGGGTCGGTCTGCTCTTATTGATCTTATTGCTGCGTGAAGTGTGCGTAGCCTCATGCTCACTGCCCGGTCTCTTATATTACCAAATAAATAATAAGAGACGTGCATTGAAATGTTAATGTTTCAGTGTGCCCATCTTGAACAGTAACTGCATCTGCTGTTGACTCGAGATATGGTTTCAATATGACAAGAACTTCAGGATAGATATATTAATAGATCTAAGTTCAACTATTAGGTCCCCGTCGCCAACAATGCATAAAAATCCTATGTATGTAAATGGCATATGTGCATGTATATATTTATATTCATATATGTGCATGTGCATATATATATGTAGATGTCATTTTGGTATTATGTAGCTTGGTGACGTGTTCCTGTCGAGTGGACTAAAAGTATAAAACGAATAGGAGAACTAATCAATTATTAATGAAACATTTGGGACAAAACGTGTATACTGATACATTCATATTGCGACAGAAAAAATGAAAAAATTCATTCAAAATCGGAACAATTTCTTATATTACGGTCTAAAATTTGCGCCGTAAATCCTTAGCTGCGACGCGAATCATTTCAAATGGATTTTTTTCCCAGGCGAGGAATAGCGAGGCTTTAAAGCCTTCGATAGAGTTGTGAAATTTAGAACAAGCTCTCACTTCAAGCATGGGCCTCACAGTAAAGTCCATTGCATTAAAACCGGGAAAACTGGGTGGACACCACGTCTTTATGGACTAGAACCTCGAGAGGTGATCTCTGTACCAGGCTTTTGTGAGATTCGCAATGTGGGCTGTCGCTCCATCTTGCAGAAAAACCTTAAGTTGATCGTAAGGTTGCATTAGGTTGCTGCTGGTTTTCCGTCCAAAGCAAAATGCAATCTTATCGCCGAAATACTTCAGCCTGTAAAAGGTTCCAGCCATTTATTGAAGAAGATATCTGTCCTGTTGATTACTCCGAATAAGAGGAATGGTAACGGAATGTAATGGCAATAGAGGTTTTATTGATTATACATGGCCTCTGCATTTTTCTAGCGAAAACCACCTGCCCGTAAAATATATAATTGACATAAAACTAATTCATTATCTCAAACGGATTCTACGTATCGCTGGTAAAATATGGGCTTAAATGCGTCAGAATATGCTTCTAAAAAATCATTTTTCAAAAAATAGCAAGCCGATTTCAAAAATAATTTATCAACTTAGATTTTCGGAATCTCATGACTCCTGACCGTAGCTTTTACCTAATCGCATGTTTTTCACTAAGTGGACAATATTTTTCTTCAAATATTATTTCTGATCAAAATGACATCATAAGTAGTTGGTAAGAAAGAAGAACCATTTATTGATAAATAAGCTTAATGTATTATGAGTTAAAATGGGGCCCCTAGAATCACATGGTACCAAGCGCCATTTGTAATGACGCTGTCGCTCCCAAACCTTTCTCTGTTTGGGGAATGAATCATTTAAAAAAAGGAGCTCTTCATTTAGTTGCTGAGATAAACGGTCTTCAAAGTCGCCAAAATTTGAAGCCGGTATCTGATGTGTTTAAAAAGCGGCGCTTAGTACCGCAGGTGTGTAGTGGCCTCATGTGTGGTGGCGCCATCGCAAGGACAACTAAGTCTTCAAATTAAGTTCTAAGTAAACGCGATCTGTTCGCGTGAAACATGCCATGCGAAAAGAGATTGCAAAGAAATCCTTGCAAGTACTTGTGAAAAATGAGATTACGCTTTAGAGTGTTAGCAACTTGTGTTTGTCCATGGTACCTTCTACTTGAAAACTGATACAACTCAACGCAAACAGTTCTCATCACAGCCCTTAGGGTATACAGTGCACCTTAGAAAAATGTTGGATGCAATTTCCTGGGCCACTGACAAAATTTTCATCTGGTCTGCAATAAATTCTCTTACGGGGATCCCCAGGAGGACTCTGTTAGATTACCTCAGCTTAAGTTAGGCCTTAGGGACTTCTATCTTTTGTGAATGATTAACTTCTTCGAATTTTCATGCTTTCTTTACTGATGATTCTTTGTCTTTTTTTCCTCTTCCTCTTCCTTCTTAACTTTTTGTTTCTATGCGCAGTGGAACTTGCGTGGGAACACACCTTGTGCACAGATTCCATGTTCTCCAAAGTCTATACTAAATGGTCACTTCTCTTTCTGTGCGAGATAGTCTGCTGTCCTTACTTCCACTACTACAATTCTGTGATTGGGAATAGATTGGGCATTGGAAAGCACTCTATGTAAAAATCGATTATGAAATGAAGCAGCTTCTTTACAAGACATTTCTGTAGAGGTAGGAGTATATCCAGAAAACAAAAGCCAGCTGGGGTTGTTGTGTGGGCTGTAGTTGAACTAAACTGACGAAATCATCAATGGTCTTTGTTGATGAACACGTTAAGGTGAAGAGCCGAGTTTTGCCGTGGTGTTGCCGTGGCTTACAGAAATTTGTAAAAGAAAATGTGTGTTCGCGCGAGACAAGGCACTCACCGTAATAACGTGGTACAGAAGTGGTGCTAAGAGAAATGAAGTGAATTTTTTGAATTAGTACTTTGGTACTAAATCTATTTTCTTCTAAATCTATTTTCTTCTTCTAAATCTAAATTTATTTTCTTTTTCGCTAGAGTATGAGGCCTCGAGTGAAGGCTGGTTACACTCCCTGAACNCGCTAGAGTATGAGGCCTCGAGTGTAGGCTGGTTACACTCCCTGAACCAAAATCAGCGGAGAGGCTTGGAGCATCTCCTGTGGCTTGGTCGAGATGCCTTCAAAGGCTGTAGGGACATCTGAAACATGTGGCAGTCTAAGCCTTGTATCTGAGTGGGAATTTTGTTTTGAATGCTCTTACTTTTCATAGGTTTCTGCCTTTCATAGCTTTTTGTTAAACTGAAAAGAACTAAAAATCTTCGTGGCAGACCCGGTACATCGTTCTCGAGCTTCTTCATTAGCTGCTCATTGTCAAAGCTTACAGCGCTCGGGTAAAGTGTCTGGAAATGTACAAAAACAGTTCTCGTAATGAATTATGTTCACTCAACAGTTGGAGGGATGAGAGGAAGTATATTGGAAGATCATTAACATTTGGCGCTGGTATGCCTGAGGTCGCAGGTACGAAAGTGGTCAGAGATGGTCGGAACTGGCCGTGTGGGGCTGGTCAGAACTGGCCGTGTGGGGCTGGTCAGAACTGGCCGTGTGGGGCTGGTCAGAACTGCCTGTTTGGGGCTGGTCAGAACTGCCCGTGTGGGGCTGGTAAATTTAACAGCAGCGGTTGTAGTCCCTTTCAAGATTTAACTGTGGATTTTGTTTTCGGTTTGATTTCTTCAAGGTTGCCCAAGCGGGAGTCAAACTAACTTCTGCGGAGGCACAAATTCTTGTGTACATGATTTATTTCATTTTTTTTTGGTGTGAAGTTATTAGTTAAATGCAATAGATTCCCAGGACTTTTTTTCATGGTTAATATAACATTAAGCTCTGAACGGGTACTCAGAGTTAAATACTCAAACTGAACTTCTTCATTTCATCATTCAGCAACGGAATCTGAAGCAGCGGTTCGTGGCCCTGCTGAAGAAAATCAAGGTGCCAGAAGCCCTACAGGCCTACGAAACGGACCCGGACTTGGACCCGAGGGCGGGTGAGTGCCTTCTGTCTTCATTGCCTGGGGATATCTCTGGCCTCTCACCTCCCTCTTTTGGCCTTAACTTTTATTGAAGCATTTCCGCTCTCGTTTGCTTCAGATTATTTACTATGAGTTTTTCTGAATATAAACTATGAGTTTTCTGGATATAAACTGAGTTTTTCTGGTCAGAGCTGGTCAGAACTACCTGTGTGGGGCTGGTTTGAGTAAATTGTGAGTTTTTCGAGGTATAAACTGTGAGTTTTCGAGATGTAAACTATGAGTTTTTCGGGATATAAACTGTGGGTTTTTTCGGGAAATGAACTGTGAGTTTGTCAGGAAATGAACTGTGAGTTTGTCAGGAAATGAACTGTCAGTTTGTCAGGAAATGAACTGTGAGTTTGTCAGGAAATGAACTGTGAGTTTCTATCTTGTATATCCTCCTCGGCCGAATGACGTCTTCTCATTGAGCTGGCAGATCTTTATTCCCCCTCTGGAGCATAGGCAGCAGGGTGAGGTTAGTTAGGTTTATCTAGCCTATGCTCGGAGACTGCGTCCCCAGGGGGTCACTGTTAGCTTCCCTCAGCTTTAGCTAGGCCTTTGGACTTCGATCTTTTGTACTCACTTCATTTGTTTCCATTTTATGCATTCTTCTCTGATTATTCTCTGTCTTGTCTTTCTCTTCTTCTTAACTTGCTGTTTCTGTGCGTAAAGTATCTTGTGTGAAAACACGCCTGTGCAAAAATTTCACCTTTTCTAAAGTGCTTGCTAAATGGTCCATTCTTTTCGCTCTTATTGGATCCCATATCATGTGGGTGGGGAACTTTAAATTAACTGGTAATGTAACGTTTTAGATCTTTATTCTAACGTTGCACTTTTTATTCAACTCTAAAAATACCTTTATTATTTAGCATCTATTCAGTGGTAGTGCTGTTTGTTTTCAATTTACGGCACTCAAAATCGTTCATACATCATTTGAACCACTAAAAAGCGCATATTATTTCGTGTGTGGGTTGTAATATTTGTTAAATTCGACGTTTAAATCAGAGTGGTGTTTTTCTTTCAGACGTGCCCGTTGACTCAGACGATATTGAGTATTTGATGAACGAACTGGAGGACCTGAGCGACTCTGGCCCTGAGGTGGACACGCTGAGCATCAGCAGCACACCGAAGCCGTCCCTGCGGCCCTACTTCAGCTCGTCCCGCTCGCTGCTGCTCGAGGAGCCGCCAGCAGGTGCTGACGAGTTTTGGGGCGCGTGGTGAGATGGCTCAGGGAGGACCACTGATCGAGCCCCTGGAGGTGGTGACGAGTCATTACTCGTGACGCGCGTCATGTACCTGTTGATGAAATTCGTTCTTGAGCCTCATCTACTGTGCCCACATTCGCGAGATGTAGTTTTTCCAGTAACTCTTTGTTGTTAAATCGTCAGCAGAGAGGAATGGAACGACGGTATGATGAAGTATTACATTGTGCACATACTGAGATCCTTTTACCGTCGGACAACAGCCGATGCATGGGTTGAATCTCGTTGCGGTAGCTACAATGAGGCCGTACTTCGCTCCGAGTTGCGTGAGGCGAACTTATTCCCTTTGTTAAATTTTGTTACCGATTAGTATCATCCGAAAATTTTCCCACCTTGTCTGTGTTTCGAATTTCATTTCAAGTTAGTGGGTTTTGCTGTTGACTACCTCGGTCGCCGCCCGGCGGGCGCTAACTAGGCCAGCTCCCGCAGACGAGTCCCAGGTGTGCCTGTGGCCCGGTGGGCTGCTGGATGTGCTATTGGCATACATGCAGAGGTACCCTTCACTGAATTTCTCATTTAGGTTCATTTATTCTCAAGTCGATTTCCGAGTTGTGAAAATTGTTATCATTTAAGATTGTTCGTCATAAAGAAGCACGTAGAGAATCACCAATAATTATTGTAGTTGTAACTTGAGAATCCAAAACTTTTGCTTAACTCGTCCAAATTCATTGAAATGATTTTAATTTACTAGAGGAGTCATCCTAATTCCAAAGTGGTGTGATGTGCTAATGATTTTAATTTACTAGAAGAGTTATCCTAATTCTAAAATGGTGGGATGTGCTAGGCTACGTTCTATAGGATATGAGTTGAAATGTGACACATTGACCTTCGTATTCATCAGAAGCTAAGGCCTTCGCCTAGACGGACGATGCTTATCAGAAAACTTCCGCTGGTTGCGTGCAGATATTGCTGCAGCCAACACTGCAGTAATCCGCTAGTTTTTCTGAGACGCAGAAAAGTTTACGGTCGTAGATACGTAGTGTCACTGGCCAAGATCTTCTAGAAAATATACCGATTGTAACCTGGTGATAAATTTTGATACTGGTATATCACGGATATGTTTTAAAATTTATTAGGTGCATATTCTGGGAGTGGAAAAACTCTCCAGCGAGACTTGTGTGTTGCTTCTTGACTGTGTTATTTACGCGTTAGTTGGTTGACCATCAGGTTAGAACACAGCACTCGTCAACCGTCAAATTTAATCATGAGTAAAGATAACCTCGGTTTGCCACTGCTGTATGCGTTTAGTGTTCACGAATTGAATGAGGTACTCGCGTGCTGAGGACTGGGGTCCTGGTGAGCGATTCTTGCTGCTATTGTGACTTCTTGCTGCGAAGACATGTTTGCATAGAAAGAAAATTTATGAAGTTTCTTTCCGATATTTGATCAGAGTATTTCATCAGTTTATGGGAAATGAAGTGTCATTGTGTTCATCTCATTTTATGTTAACTTAGAAATTTCGTTGAATATCATTGCCGAACAGCCGATGTGCTAAGCGAAAATTTGTATTTATGTTCTATCAAGTTAGTTGGACTATTTTTTCACTTGAAACAAACTTCGATTCGACACCCAGGACATAGCATGACCTGCGATGTTCAACTTTGATTTGCTAACGTTCGGAGACAGACTTGAAAACTAGTCGATTGTTTATACTAACCTAACTCGTAACGGTGGCCCTCGGCAACACCAGTGAGAAATAGCTGTAGTTTTGATGTTTCTTCCTTTGATAGTCAATACGTGGTAGCCGAATAGCCTAAATGTTCCGCTATGGTGTGGTTAGTGTAAATGGAATATACTTAAGGACTTCGATACGTTTGTGCTAGTTTAATAAAAATCAAGACAAGCTGTGTGTGGACGCAAGGACAATGAAGTCAAGAGTAGGCGATGTCAAGAGTAGGCGTCTGATCAGTTGAGTGCGGAGGCAGTTGAGTGTCCAGTCATGGGTGTAGAAAAATAATGTTGCTCTGCCACCATCAGAATATACACTGAATACGACTTATGACTGGGATTAAATTTGACAATTTAACCTTGGTTTAGTCAGAACATATTTTTCGTGTAAATTGATTCCTGCATCTGAACAGCAGCAACGCATGGCTTGCAGTATGTCCCTGCCAACTGTGAGGCGATGCGACTTAGTGCCCCTCGCTCGACTTAGTGTCGAGCGAGTAAAGCGTCACCAGAGTCAGACTACCCGTCGGAAGTTCATAAATTTATTTACTGCTTAGATAGTTCTGCTTCTTTCGATTTTGATTAATTTTACCTGCTGGTATAACAACTTGAGTAGTGGCTGGCATTGGATCATCTCGTTTTCCCTACAATGTAGTTAGGAAATGTTTGCACTGAGAGATGTTGCTGTCAGTGTGCTACCGACTCGGACTGCCGTCATTCTATGTGTCGCCACCACTTCTCAGTTTCACATCAGTCCGGGAGAAGTTCATCTACTATGTACTTACTTTCAATCGAAACCTTAAGGCCATAAAATCGTTACATTTTTAAAGCGTGAGCTACTCTCAAAATTTTTATAAAGATGCTATTTTTTTATAATTTACTAGGGTGGTAGTAGACTCACTTCGCACTTAGATGAAATTTAACCAGAAAACGCTGGGCAGAAAAACCAGCGCTGGAACACGCGAGTGACGAGTCGAGCAAGCGTGACAGCGACCACCCGGACACCCACACAGACGCCGAGCACTCCGACACCCAGGGGGGGGCGGACCATGGGGGAGGAGGAGCCGGCTTGGGGGACTCCGGTGGTGGGGGGCCGCCTGCTGATGGTGGAGGAGCGTCGTCGTCGCCACCCACCGCTCACAAAATGTCTTCTCCCGAAAACGCAGGTCAGGTATCTGACGTGAACTCTAGGGAAATTTTAATACAAACTCCCCATGTAGTCATATGTATTAATTCTAATTGCTGTTAGGAAAAATTTTGAAGTCGTTCTGCAGTGTGAAGGTAAGACTAACTTCCGCCTTTCTGGCCATGTACACTTCTGCCTTTGTGAAATGCAATGGTGTTGTGTTGCTGTAGGAGTTCACGTTGAACGTGACGTCCCGCTAGTGGCTTGATTTGAGAAATGTCAAATAGCGTGAATTTTGAGGCGGCTCCTTCGGTCGGCAGGCAGCAACGTGACCAGCAGCGGAGACAAGGCCAGCAGCGACAGAGGCCTCGCAGCGGCCGACAAGACCGTCGAAAAGTTCTCCAGCAAGTCCAGCCATAAAAGGTATAGGAATTAACGTTTTCCTCTAAAACTTCTTTGTACGGGCATTATCGATTGTAAAGTCTCGTTAGGACGCAAAGACTAATTCTTCAGGTATTTTAATTCTTCCACAATAAACTGAATGTCCTCGTAGGAACTTGTGTTTCTTCAACGTGTCGACTGCTTTGTTATCTAGTGACAATGTTATTCTCAATGCAAGATGTCTTAATATTTTTAATGTTTTGCGTTTTTCGCTCACGGAATTCTTAATGTGAGTTAATTTGTCCACTACTTCACTTCTAGTTCGTGCAAATTCTACGCTAAAAGTTTTACCTTGCTGAAAATTTTGATCTAAATTTGGTTACTCAGAAGTTGCTGTGTTCACGTTGGAGTTGACCCTGAAGTAGCGATTGTGGCGATTCAATACTGACGTCATTGTTGATTTTCAGGGTTCGGATACTCCGAGTGAGTTTTGACACTTGATATTTTTCTTTGATCGTTAACACGTCTTCTATATTTTTGTTGTTCGTGTCATTTGATGGAGCTTGTTTAGAGGACGTGAAAGAGAACACAATTGTACAGATCACTCGTGTGTTCAGCAGCAAGAGCGTCGGTGGGGGCCCGACCAACGTGTTCGCGAGTGTGGTGGCGGCCGGCGGCGGCAGGACGGACAAGCGGGCCTCGTCTGCGTCCACAGCGTCGGGCCCGCCTGCGGCCACGGGTGCCCCCCACCGTCAGGACTCCTTGCACGCCCAGGAGCCTGCGGTGAGCTTGTCTGCGTCCTCAGGTGCTGGCTCAGCTCCAGCTGCCGAGTCCAGCGGGGAACACGCACGTTTATGAGAGACTGAATGACAGTTTTCATCCAAAGTAGTTTGTGAACTAAATTGCACTACTCAGTATGTAAATTGGAACATGTGAAAATCACTCCAGTGAACAGCGATAAATCGCAAATGACTGTGGCTTTATCTAATGATGAGAAATGACGGAATTTTACGCTTTGTCTGTTACTTCCCGTATGGCTGTTAATAAATGAATTTAAATTTCCCACTCGAAGACTGGTTTGGAGTTCTCGAGAGTTATTCCCTCTGCAACCGTAGGATAGCGTTCATCTGGCTGTGTATTGAATGGAACTCTTCTGTAATGTGAGGATTTTCTGACATCAGTTCGAGACAGCGCAATAATGGACGGCTTGGGCTCACATGTCCCGGCCATTTCGTGCGTCGCTCTCCTTCCTGCGTTGGCTGTCTTCCTGTACAATTCCAGCCTGTATCAAATCTTAGTTTCCATTTCAGCTGCTTTGAAATCAATTTCAGTGGCTATATCTGATGTGAATGATTGCTCATAGAGTGAAGTACATAGTCAGTTCAGCACAGCGGCATCGGAGGCGTGGCGCCGATGTGTAATGCTTGGGCAGTGCGCCGAGTGTCTCTCATAGTCGAGGTCAAAATAATGTCAAACGTTTGTAGTCAGGGTCATCCTTAAGGAGTCTATTCATAACAATGCCGTCTAAGTTCTTGGGCTTAACTTTTTTCATACATTTTACTGTCTTTCTCATTAGAGTATGCTTGGAAAAAGTGCAAACCACACATGCAAATGATCGCTTATCGGTTTAGTAAAGGAAAGAAACTTTGTCGTAACAGTGTTGACATAGGTACTGTACGGCAGAGTAGTTTTTCAATACCAAGCACTCAATGTCAGGACGCGTGAGTGCAGATGGGAATGTGGGGTTCAAACTTCCTTGCCCATGGGAAGCAATCCGCGAATCAATGACTGTACAGCAGTAGCACTCCCGGATTAGAACCTGGGCCCTCCTTACGCGTTATCTATTGCACCACGAGCCCCATAGGGCAATGACAATTGCTATGTCAATGTCATTAAGCTTGATTCTAAGCCCAAGCCTTGCGTTTTTCTCGTTTTGATTTCGTGCCATAAACTCGTACAAAAGGGAAATTTTTGGCCCCTTCGGATTTTTTTTTCAATGACTGTGACTTTCCAAATCCCGTGGCTATCTTATTTCTATTTTCCTTCGATTTCCCTCCCTTGAAAATAGGTAGCGGAGGTTGTGCTAATAAATAAAGCGCAAAACATAGTCAAAATTAGCAAATTGATGCAAGTTGAAAGAATAGTCGAAACAAGTAATGAAAAAGGGTTGAACCCTATCGTAGGGCGTGTGTTGTAACGCATACCATGTGTGGCCTGACGCTTTGCTGTGGTGCAGTGTGCCCGCAAGGGGCTGCAGGAGCTGCTCAACACGCTGCTGCCGCTCGACGACTGCAAGCTGCCCACCGCCACCGTGCTCATGGACACCTCAGTTGAAGGCAAGTGTGCGATGCATCGCTGCTCCTATATTATCAATATTAAAAGATCATTCAACCAAGTAGCGTTCCTTGTACGTGTTCTTTGCTCCTGAGTAGCGATGGTTTGAGCTTGACCAGTGCGCTAGGGGCGTCTGTGGGGAGTTACTCGAAGAGCGCCGAAGTTGAATTGTGTCGTCGCCATGTAGACATTCTATTTAAGTATAAAAATCTACTGTATTGCTCACTTTAGCAGAAGTGAGTTTGAAATTTGTTATTGTGGATTATGTTTATAGTTTTGCGTATCATTTTATCGCACGCAAGAATCAAACTAGACTCTTTACCGAGTCTGCGATTCGTCGGGAGGAGTTGGTTTTGTCTTGGTCGACGAAGGGAAGGTTCGTCGAATTTTGAGCTACAGACATCGCATTCTGGTCTTGCGTCCAATTGAAACGTGTCACATGCTGGCACTGTACATACGCGCTGATACTGTCTCTTAGTGCTGGCATTGTATGCCCTGGCTTGTGAGGACACATTATTTCAGTATGAACCATGGACTGTGCAGGCGAGAGTGGCGGCGGCTGCGGTGCCCACAAGCTGGCAGGAGCTCTCAGCAGCAGCGGTCTGCCCGTGGTGACCACGACCTCCGCGGCCGACGTCAGGGCCACCATGCAGCACATCCTCAACAAGCTCCAGAAGTTGTGAGTGCGGTCATGGCTTCGGCAGTGGCTGCTTTTCTGCATTTTACCAGTAGCACGAAGTTACGTTTTTTAGCCTTTTTCTATTGGGCTCAAATTGGGCACTCCTGAATGTGTGTCGTCAGTGTGACACCAGAGTTGTTTGCGCCACTGAATGCGATCAATGCAAGTGACTTTGTTAGAAGGTACGTGGCTGTGTTACCGTCTTAAATTTCAAAATATATTTATTCATCAGCGCCTAATCAATATCAGATTTGCCATCGTGATTTAGTTAAGCCTTGCTTGTAACAATTGATACCACGAACTGTATATTTTTATCAAGTCAAATGGTATAGACATTGTAGGCGTGACAATCCAAACCGTCGCTAGCGTAGGGCGAGTTGCTGAGGCCGCCGTGTGGAGAGCCTATTGTCCTGGTGTCCTAGTGAGGCCACTGTGGGGCGAGCCTAGTGTACTGGTGACGCTGTCCTAGTGAGGCCGTGGTGTGGTGAACCTAGTGTGTGTAGATTCCCGTGGAAATCCTACTTAGGAACCTGCCTGTGCATGGATTCCCCATTCTCTAGAGCCAATGCTAAATGGTCCCATCTTTTCGCTCTCTTGAGATCGCATTCCATGGGGCTAGGGACTAACTGATGACCAAATCTAATATAATTCATTTAGTTTTATAGTATGTTGGGTATATCTTAATCAATACTCGTCTGTAAGGTATCTTGATTTTTAATGAAAGAATCAATTCGTTTATTCCTTCTGTACATTGCGTCACTCAATATATTTTGCATGTTCAGCCATCATCGTTTCTATAATGTAATGCATACTTGTTTTTGATTTGTTTGTGTTTCAGTAGGTCTACGAAAGGTATTCTGAATTCTTGCCACAGTAAAAGTATCCTGCACCTTTTCAGCTGCAACAGCAACGCAAAGGCCCCGGGGCCTATGAAGGTGGTGATGGTCGGCTCGGACACGTACGTGAACAGCGTACTCCGGCCCTACGTGTCCGACTTCTCCCTCCGGCCCCCAGACTTCCAAAACCACATCCGCTTCCTCATCGTGCCGCTCGGTGAGCTGCTCGCGACCCACCGCCTAGTTAGGCTCTTGGCTGCAATGCCTATGACTTAGTTTTCTGTTCCTGAGAACTTAGGACGGACATTTTCGTTTCTTTATCTCGCTATTTAGTCTTTTCTCATCCGTCCCTCCTGCTAGGACATTTTTGGTCAGTTGAAGCGAGTCAGATGTACAACTGGTAACGTTTTATCGCAAAAATCAAACTATTTTTCTCATCTGTGGACTTTCTGCGGTTACCGTTTACTTGTTTTGTGTCCGCGGTTTGAAATATGGATAAATTCGGGGGTTGATGGTTAGGTTAGGATGTGAGACAGACAATTTTAAGCATCAATGTAAGTGGCAGTGAACTGGAATGTTTTAGGAATAAAAATGTTATGTTGCTCACGACATGGAATACAAAAGTGATGGAAGAAATGTTATATATTGAATAACATGATCATAAACAATGGCTAGAGAGTAATTAGGTTAGTGCTATCAGACACGTGCTGTCAGACATTCAATGCTTAGCAAGGATGATCGAATTTAGGATGAGTTCAATAAATATTTAGTATACGACTGCGACTTTTTCTAGTGGGAAAACTTCAGCACTGAAAGTGATTGTATGGAGAATAATAAACTTACTCTGCATTCTGCATGAAATATTTGAGAAGCAGGATATGAATGATGGGGTCTATTAAGTGAAAATTCAGATTTGTAAAACGGGGTGGATGTGACTAACAAAAAACAAAACCTGCTGGACGGGCTCGAGTGCACTGCGTTTGGGGTGGTCAGACGGGCTCTGATGGGTTCGGTTGTTCCGAATAGTGCAAGGACAGAAGAAGCAGATTTTGGTTGAGGCATATGGTCTATTTCTCTGCTCAAGTTATTGGAAATATGTAATTGGATGAATGCCGCAGCATATCAAGATGTTGAAGTTCATCAAGATGTTTATTTCGGTTGAATAATTGCAACTTTCTTAGTTTCCCCATGAGGATAATAACCCTAATCGTACGAGATCTGTGAAGAAATGATGGCTGAAAATATTGTCACAGCACTAGAACAGCCTGATCAGTCTTCAGGCCTAACCGCCACCGAGAATTGGTCGCGTTTTTTGACCGTTGAAGTCTAATTGAGAACTCCAACGAACATCGCAGTTTTGAGGGCAGTGAGCGAAAGATAATAGAACAAAATTTCAATTAGAATTTACAAATCACTAATTGAGAACTATTAAATTTTTTGCTCCTGAACTGGAAAATGGCTGTGATACAAAGTATCAAGTGATGATTATTTCTAATTTCTGTTCTATACGAATGTTTCTTCATTTGGAACGATGGAAGATATGCTTGAGAAGGAGCGATTCAAATGAAAAAGCGATGGAAGATATGCCCACATGTGCAGTTCAACTTAAGATCCCCAGTCTGCCCAGTCATCGGGTCGAAATTCTCATATTTTGACATATATGTTTTTTG
>VOMN01036222.1:0-11108 GCA_014899125.1 Orchestia grillus
CCACGCCTTCAGTGTCAACTACAGGTGAGTCGATCATCTCAGTTCCTCCCGTAGAACTTATAATTAATTTCATTGCCTGTACTGGATTTTTGTCTCAAGAAATTGGAGTATAACTCTACTGTAGAATGACGGACAGGGCCTGGCAGTTCCAGTAACAGGACAGACAGCCCCATAACTCGGGACAATAATTTAATTAACCGTGTCGTATCGTCGATGAAATCAATAGCTAGAATCTTTGAATGGGTGAATATTTGAAGAGAAACGAAATGTAAACCTCTCATTTAGTCTTTCATGTAGCTCATTTTTGTCAGCCATTTTATGGTTTTAACATTTTATGTAGTGGTAGAGTTGAGCCATGAAAGGTACGTCATCCCCCATCGTGCCGGCGAGCAGTAAGGGCATCTCCGTTTCCGTATCGCGATGTCATGGCGTGATTTGGATTCCTAATCTTTACAATTTCAGTAATGCTGGATATTTCTTTGCTGCTCTGTTAGCTTCTAGGACTGTGCATTGCGTTTCCCAGACGTGCTCCTAGTCATCCCATTGTGGAGTCGGCTGAACGTATGGCGCGAATCTATTATCACAATATTTTTCCTTACAACGCTTAGGCGTTATTTTCCCTTCGTCTTTTGGCTCTGGCTAAGCAGATAAATTTACGCTTTCATGAGCGTATAGGTTCTTTTTCATAGCTTTTTAAATTTTCTTCAGGTGATTACATAGCAACATTCGCTGACTGACTATAGATACTGCAAGTTGCAACACCGCGTAATGCCACTTGGATTTGCATTTCCCTGATTTTACCATACATTGGCTTGATTGAACACAGTTCAACCGTGAGGATTTTAAAAATGCGTTTTTGGTTGTTGTAATTTATCAGTTTATAATGTAACACTATATCCCTCGTGGCCCGTTAGGTCACGGTTGATGAATCACGTCCCTCTGGCATGAGGGACGTGAGAGAGAATTTAAATTCAATAAACCACATAACCGTGACGTGAGTGTTAATTTTATTATTTTTTAGCACGTGGACTTAATCGAAATTCCATATTTTTTAAGCATGCCCGAGTTGTTACGTGAGAATAACAAATTCCCACGTTGTGAAAACGATAAAACTTCCCTTCCATAGCAGTTGGTATCCACGATACGGATTACTCCGTTATCACTGAATTGTTCGCAAGCAAATATTTTAGATTTTGGGTCAGTATTTGAAAGTCCTGCTTGAGCCTGTAATTATTTTACTTTATTCTCCATTATTCCGAGTTGAAGGGACTCGAGTGAAAAGGCTAATTAATTTTTTGGCCAAGCTGTAGGTAAAATAAGCTCCAACCGTCATCATAGGCTTTATTTTTCTTTATTTACCAACAAATATAACAAGACAAAGAAAATAATTTATTTGCTTGAGTCCCAATGAGCCGTAACCATGATACGATGGAAAAAAACATACGTTTAATAGCTGAGAGATATGCTTTGAACTAGACGGTGCGCCCTGCCAAAACTGGCGGGACGAATGATGTTAAAATTTTAAGGTGTCCTCTTATTCACGGTAACTCTGGCATGAAATAATACAATTTTCAGTATCACTGATACGTACTCCCTTATCTGACAGTCTCGCTATTAGTTTAGGAATATTCTGCCTAAACCTTTAAAGAGCGTGGCAGACGGACCAACCAAGCAAACAACAACTGTGTATCAGTATGTAGTGGGATTTCTACCCTATGGTATTACTGAACATTGGGCACGGCCTTAAGCAAGCAAGGTGATCAGAGTTTTAGTATTATACTAACTTGCCCGATTTAAATTCGGCTCTTTTGTGATAGATATAGATCGATACATGTCAATGTAGCATCTCTAGGGTGCCAAATTTTGTAAATGTAGCAGCGCTGCCTTAAATTCCTGTGTTGAACTTGGCTCCTAACTGTGTGCACACGCGGCATTATCACCTAAGCACAGCACAATGCAGTATAGGCATTCGAGCAATGCCCGTTAGTGGAAACTTGTTCACATTGATGCCACCAGTTCTGAGAGGGTCGCGACATAGGGTTACGGTTCCGACGCAGGTGCCACAACGGATACGTAACCTTGCGTCGTTCTGCTTCCGTCGGGGTGTTAGGAACAGTGCAGATTTGCCACACGGCGACGTGTTATTCTTCAGTTTTTTTCAGTGAGTGTTTTGGCAGGTTTGATTTGTTCATGTTCGTAATAAATGCGGTAATACGTTTCCTGTGTTATATTTTATCCGCTAGAGTTGGTGCATGATATCGTGTTGACAAGATACCCGCTCGATGTAACGTACTACCGTAATTGGCTCATTTCGATGAATTTGTACCTACACCGTACAGTAACATTAAATTTAGATTACATTCGACGCTTGCGTGTGTCCACACAAACGAGTTATCGTCCAATTTCAATTGTGGGTGAGGCACGGTAGCCTCGAATTACATCATTCCGATGAGCTTGTTTCAGACAATCCGCTTAGTTCCAGTGATACCGATAGGGGAGGAGGCGTCTCGTGGTTTCCTCATGGGCGACCTCTGCAGCTGTGGTCTGGTTATAAGTAGTCTCCAGTCTCTTGACCCATTTGTGTCTCTGAGGGACGTGAGCGTATCACCAATAAAATGTTGTAGTGCTTTAATTGAGCAAGCATAGGGGGCTGTAGTAACTTGAAAACTGCATGTCTAGGTACCACTTTTGGAATATTATCTTCTAGTATTGAGCGTTTTCTAATATGTGAATGTATATCAAAATTTGCTCATTTTATTAACAACACTTAACCCTTCGTTTGGGTCTCAAAAGATTAACGCATAGTTAGTTTTGTGGAGTAGAATTGTACGTCAGGATTCAAGGTTTAGAGCCTTCCCAGTGGTAATCATCATAATAGTTTGTGTACGATGCGTTGATTTTGCGCTTTGATTATCCATAGTACCGATTTTAGCATATTCTGCATAGTTACTTTTACAAATGCTGTGTATTTTTTGAACGAAAATTCAACCTACAAGTGAGAAATAGTGTCTGTTTTTGTTGTACACCTTTCGTAGCATGAACGGGTCTTCATGTGGAAATAAGTATACTGTGAAAAAGTTTTAGCTGGGGAAAAGTCCAATTGACCTAGAAGTTCCTCTGTGTTTTAGAGGAACTTGATTTATTTTAAACCTCGCGTCTTCCATTTCCTTTAATTTCTCATGTGCCTCCTGTATTTCAGACTAAGGTAATGAGTAAACGATGTAAGTGACCCAGCAAAAGGCGTTATCTATGATGCGCGGAATGCAACAACCACGCGGGCACCACATGTCAATACCCATCAACAGGTTAACAGAGTGAAACGCATATGTTCATTACATTTGACATTTTCAGTAGCCAGTCGATTAGATTACGTAGAGGATATGCAAGTTTGTAACCCGTTTCTGCGGTTCATTTTTTTGTTATGGTTTGCTTAGCGTAAACCTTATTTACAGTGCGCCAGTTCCACGATGTACGTAGGCAGTCCACCAGTTTGGCTCTTTTTTTATTTTCAATTCATGCTGATGGCCTTTGGGAAACAAACTATAAAACTAACTTCTCCGAAGTTTTATGGTAAAAATTAGTTATACTCAGTGAGACAGCAACTCGAATTCCTCGTTGGAATACCATGAAAGAACAATGGTTCCGGCCCATGAAAGTGGTCGTATCACGTCTGTAGATGAATTCGTCTCCCCTGACTTCGTAGCCATACGGCAACACTAATTAACTTACCTGTGCTGTTTAGGGTTCCATATGTACCATTTTTCTAGTCTTCCTTCCCGGCAGCGTTGACGTCACTAACTCCCCAGCGATACCGGGTATCGTCTTCCTGCATTTTCACTGCAGTTATCAGTGATCACGTGACGGCTCATGAAACATTTCCCAGCGTGGGTATGCTCGATAGCATTCTTACGAGCTTTCAGTAGAGCGAGGTAGAACGACTCAACCAGCAGAATGAAATTCAATGGTTGTCTTGATAAAAACTGGTTAAGTTCACGGTCGCGGTCACCACTGTGCGACTGTGAACCCTGTTGTATTTTCCATTTCTCAGGTTTGGTTAACTAAATTTCGGTAATTGTCGCATCAAATTCAAATTATGTGAGGTTCTCGTGTGCAGATATTTAGCCAGCCATCGACGTTCCTTGCTCTCGAATGCGTACAAAGATGAGTTTAAAATTTATTAGATCGTTAGTCTCTGAGATGCTTACTGCTTCTGGGTTACATACGTAGCGTCAGCACTGTTGTACGATGGTGTCCGTGTTTTATGCTGGAGATTCTGAAGCGTGAAGAGCTCCCCCAAGTCCACCATAAAATGTACAGTTTACCTGCCTTAGGTTACTAGAGTCAGCGTACGCGTCTCCTTGCTCTGTCCTCTGGCGCAGTTCCCACCTTTTCTAATGGTGTTTGCTTTCCGTGCTTACAGAGGTGAGCAGAGATTTTTTCTGAACAATGACTCCAGAAGTTTCCGTTTTTTTTTTGGCAGCGACTGAATATTTTATTGGTGTTTTTAACAGTGCAAGCAAACTTGTCAAGAGTTTTTTCAATCTGCTATTTTCTTACTTCTTGATATTTTTAATCGAATATTACTCTAGGTTTCATATGCCATTCGAGTATTTACGCGAATCAATTCCAGTGAGTTTGGATTCATGCAAACCAGATTTATAAGGTATTATGAGTATCTGCGGGGATGAGCCCGTGATTAGAATTTCTGTGTATTGTGAGAAGCAGTTCATCACGCTGAACTTGATTCCTGCCCCGAGACATTGGAAAGTAAAGAGATGCTCCAAGTAAATTAAAATCAGGCAGAGTGCAAGGTTTTCTTGAAGACGCCAGGGATATTTTTCTTGAACAATGATTTTTTCTGAGTTTCGTTGAAAAAAATGTTAGGAGTGTTTTTAGAGAAGAGAGGAGAGGAGCCGGGTTTTAGGTTGGGGCCTGGTGCTGCAGGCAATGTGGTCTCCTGTGTTGGCTGTGATGACTCGCCCAATTCTCGTGGATTTTTTTTACTTTTTCTCTTTACTCTTTTGTTAATCAATGCCTCTTCCCGTGAAATATCAATGCGAAAGAATTGGGTTTTAAATTTTTGCGGCGCTTGAATTTTTACCCTTTTGGGGTTTCCCGTGTCAACATGCATTAAGGCATCAACTGCGAATTGGCCATGAACTTACATTTACTTCGAGTCCACACGAAGGCAAACGATACTTCATCCATGAGCAACATTGGTCTGCAGCGCTGTGTCTCGCATTGCTCGGTTGTTCAATTCACTATGTTGACCGATTAGTATACGCTAATGAATTAATTGTTGTGTGAAAAGTATAAAGCTAAATTGATATGACCCTGACGATAATTAAGACTACACAGTGATGATAGTGATCGTCAACCCGTTCCAAGCTGCTGAACTAGGCAGAGATCCTTCAAAATCCGGGTCGGTTTCGCCGCGCGTCCATATTTAGTGGAAGCGTTTTTTTCTGCTTGGTTTAAGCGACACCTACAATGTATAAATTTTGTGTCAGTTGCGGACAGCGGTAGAGGTTTCAAAATGTTCCGCATTAGTTAGGCACTCCACCTCCTGGAATGGATTGAAAGCCTGGGCGCCTTGCTTTTTTTGCATCAAAGTTTTATATGTGGTGTCGTTAAAAATTTTTGTTATGAAATACAATGGGATATTTTTAGGGTGCTGGTTGAATCGATTCGAAAAAGTCTTGCGAGAGCTAAATCCTACAGAAACCAATGCATGCGAAAACAGCGGTTTGTTTGCGAGTTGTTTAGTGAATATTACCACAACGGTGATACAAATGCAAGAAAATGCTTGTTTTGAAAGCACGCTGTTTGAGTTAAAGCGGTTGGAAGGGATCGTCGTTAAAAGGAGTTTTGCTTTCACGGATTTTTCGATGAGTGATAATGGACTTGTTCTACATCCTTGCGATGTTTTGTTCTTGTTGCTACCGTTGTTGAATCTGCTTTTTGCCGCAAGTTTGATAAAATGCTGAGTAACTCCGCAGTTGTTTTCCTTTATAATTTATGGGATGTTGTTGCTTTACTTAGTGACGTGCGGTGGGTTTTACCTTGTCATTATTTGCACGGTAAATGTTTGCCGCGCATGCATTGGCACCACTTGGATACAGCGTATCTCACTTGCGAGTGTTAGCATTTCTTCTCCTGCCTTGCAACCCACACCGCTCATTTCTCGCCCTGCTTCTGCAATTAACGGAGGCTTTTCCAGACGCACTCCTGTCTTATAACACAGGCCACTCATTTCTTGCCTCGCTTTTTTAATTAACGCAGGCCCTCAATTTTTACTTTTGTCCTATAGCGTAGTGCGCTCATTTCCTGCTGTCTTGGAAAAGGCCTACCCGCTTCGTACGGCGTAGATTACTTATTTTCTTCCTAATTAGTTCCTTTAATGTAGATCACGTCTCCTTACCCCGTTCTCGCCACATGAACTGTACGACCGTGCTGGCATTTCTGTGCTCTGGGGCGTTTCTTTTAACTTCCGCCTGTGTACTTCGTATTTGAAGGAGAAAAAGTGCGTCAACTTGTGTGTGGGCGTTGTACGGTTCCGCCGAGAACTGAGCCTATAGACCTGCGAAATGATTGACGGAGGTAAGCTGTTTTTCCAGTTGTTATTCCACTAATTATAGTCTATCCGTATCAGTTGGGCTTTATATTGGATTTTTGCCGTAACTGCAATTGATGTAGATCAAAGGATGTATGTTCACCTTTGCTTTCAATATTGAAATTTAAGTTCTAATCATTATTATAGTAATGCATAAAAGGAAATGGTTTTCACCTGTTCGCTGGTCTTATTTTTCAACAGGAAACTTCGCTTCTCGAAACGAAGACCAATGTCGTAAATAGTAATGAATAGTTTGTTAAACCATGAAAAGAATTACGTGTGAGCAAGTTGAAGGAAAAGAAAAGTAACATCATTCCAATGAAGTTGACTTAAACTATAAAACTCTGTTTCAAATGCCTTTAATTATTGAGAGGACTCCTGAGTGAAATGAAAATTGTTCGGTGCTGACTTCGTTTTCCCAAGGGAAGCTCTCCGTAATTACATGAAGGCCTGTCAGCGCACACACGCGGTAATCGAACCATGGGTCTCTTCAATAGAAAGCAGCACGCCACGAAAACTATTACATAATTATGCGTTCTATTGGTTTTGCGATTTCTCGATTTTCGTTCTAAGAAATTGCGTTTGCCAGCCCGGCTCGTTAATAGTTTTTAACGTAGTCAAAAGAATACAAGTTGGGGGAGACTGTGAACCGTTGTTGTGTAGCCTTTCGAACTTGGAATCATTTCTCTTAACCCGTCACTTTGCAATCTATTTTTAATGGTGTACCAATTGAATAATCCATAGGTAGTTATGGTAGAAGGACTATATGTATGTGCTCCTTCAGGAACGCGTATCAGGCACGATGCTTTACGTAGTTAATTAAAAGGGTAATGGCTTTGTTTTTTGTTCGTTAATCCTTCAGATGTTTTCTGAAATTGGCGCCTTTTGAAGTTATAATGGATTATATCTTGTGTATTCTATGGAAGCCTTTGCGCTTGGGTGTTCTCAGTTCAAACTTGTGTGGGTTTTGTTGAAATTCCTGTATGCACTTGAGGCAAGATGGTCCTGCCGAGGTGCGTGGCTCCTGGCCTCGTCAGCCACGGATTCATATTGAGTTTCGATCGGCGGTGCTGACGACTCTTTGAATTGTGCAGTGTTATACTGCGCCCTTATCATGGTGCTGCCTCACGAAATGTGGCTCATGTTGCCGGATATCCAGCGTTTCGGCAGATCCAATATGATCGATGTGTTGGAATCGTAAAACTGGAGTACGTGGAATGAAAAGCAGCATTTCAGGGTAAGGAGTTCGCGATTATAGGGTAGAAAGTTGGGGGGATCGTGGTGCGTCTTCACCTCAGACCGCGAGTGCAGACTGCAGACTGTGCAGTGGCAGCAGTGCCACTGTGCCAGTGTTGGTGAGACCGTGTCGGTGGGAGGTTGTTGGTACCTGGGACGTTCTTCGTGCCGGCCGTGGTGTGGACACTAAAGATACTGTCATCCGACTTCGAGGGTGATGGCACATACGGCGAACCCTGACCCTATTCCTCGAATTACTGCCGAAGGCTGTTACAGTGACTGTTGAAATGTTATTTTCTCATGACGAGAGACGCTTAAATTCGAATAAACAGTCTATTTTAAGATGTGTCAAGGTGCAACCGAGTTCGTCGGAAAGTTTGAAATAAATGTGTGCTCATTTTGAGGTATTTAACCTGCGAGTACATTCAGTTTCAGTACTATACATTTCTCACGTTTAAATGTGTTTTTTCTTCGGGCCTTTGTTTCCCTTCATCACACTATTTCAGAACTATCGTGATTCAACTGAATGGTGGCCTCATCTCGATTATACAGTTTCTCGCCTAAAACAACATGCTGGGTTAGGGTAGGCTTCGCAAGCACTTTAGATCCAACTCACGTCTTGAATTCCAAGGACTTGCGCAGTACTGTTCAGGGCTAACAACATATCCTCGCTTCATTGCGTCATGCCTTCTGGACTGACTGATAATTGTTGCTCTAGTGCCATCGTTGGTATCTTATCTACGCGCGTCTTGATTGCCCCAACCTCAGCGCCAATAAACACTCGAGAAATGGGCAGCTGTGCTTCCATCACGGTTCTCTACTCGACTCCCTTCGCCTTCTTCAGTCTTTCGAGGAAGTCGTTCGTAAAATTTTAGCTCCCCTTCGTTTTCGTTCTCAAGATGAACGTTTTCTTCTTTGCATAACCCTCATCCGTCGTGCATGTAGTGTCAAATTCGAGCGGTTCGACTGCCTGTTAGACCAGCTTTTCAGTCTACCCTGATGACTCTATCGTATAGCGCTCCGGATTTTGCTCAATGCAGTGCAGTGGTGCGGTTTAGCATTGTTTTTCATGGCTCAGCAGTCGAGAGCAGAAGGAATTATCTCTTGCAACGATCGTGGGAGTTCATGGCTCACCGTGGAAGCTAATGTGGAATGGTTGTATCGTTTCTAGAATTCAGGGCTGATATCTGAATGATAACGAAAGTGAAACTCCATTACAAAACCTGTGTTCGACAAAACCTGAGCTGATACGTGCACTGATTCAGTGTTGTGTTGGACATCCAAGACTTGTCAAGTCTTATTCTAACCCTGCTGTCAAGAATTACAGTTTCAGAAATAACACCGTTTAGTTTAAAATTACTTTATTTTGCTCAAAACTAGGGCGAATATGCGCACTAGTCCATAATATGTGAACGGTTGCTCCTGCAACATATCATTTGTTTAGAAAACAAGCCATGCCTTCTAAGGCTGAGGCGCCGCGGATTGTGTGAACTGCTTCATTTGAGGGTAGTTGTACATTGTTCGCTGGTGTACTGAACACCTTAACATTTTTCGGTACGGTCGATGGTACCTCACTGCCTGTGGGCATTGATGTACATGCGACCTTGCCCTGCATGTTGACCTTGAGTGTAACATTCCACGTATGTGGTAGGCATGTGTATTGTAATGTTATTAGATGCCTGGGATTAATGTATGAAGTTATGTTTCAGGCGATGGGCATTTAAAAAATAAACTGATAGGTTGCCAAATTGAAGTGAAAGTCGTGTCTAAGGACCGACGTCAGGCTAAGGTGATAACATTACTTGAAAAATCAAGTAATAATACCCGATATTACCTGATTATATTATCTAATTTGGATTCGAATTGCTTCAAAGCACAGATGAGCTCTCTAATTTCTCAGCTCCATTTTCAAAGATTTAAGTGATCCCAGTCTACGGCCGCTCCTGTTTCATCATCTGAATAGCTGGAGGGTGCTAAGCCTTAAGTAGTCTGTCGACAGATCATATCTCATGAATCTTGAATCCATTTCAGTCGAGTATAAATACCCTTGTGATATTCTATCTTTTTATCGGGGTGTTAGAATAATTCTCTCCTATAGTTGTTCAGTTGATCTAAACACCAAAAGGGCACAGAACGTCCGGTAGGCAAAATAACCGCCGCCTATTTAGTTGGGCTTTCCATGCTTGAATTTTGAGAGAATAACACTGCAATTCTGTTATATATCTGCCACTCAATACTACATCTAATCTCATCTCGTGTCAGACTGGTATTGTTTCACTGGGTGAACGAGGCTTCAAATATAAAATTTACCAAGCATACCAAGGGTATGCGCTCTAATCACCGCATGAAAAACCTTCGTTCTCACGGTAGCTCGGGTACTTCTGTCGACACCGGCTACACGGGGCTGTCACCGCGATACCTGCTGCTCATTGCACTCTTTTTAGCCAGGAGATTAGTGGAAAATCCGCTGCACTCGTCTGTGTTGTTCTCGAGCGCAGAAACCTGTCGATGCAGTGCGGCGTGGTGGAAGATTTACGTATTGTGCCGATGGGAACAACGGCGATGCTGACTGACAAAGAAGCTGCGATAATTTGAGCGATCGTTCTAGTCTCCTTTGTGGGCAGTTGCATATTTAAGTGCTGCACTTAGTACATAGATTTCTTGATCAGATTGTGCGTAGTCATTCTTTGATTGGACCGCTCTTCCCATCCTGAGCAAATGTTCGATGTGATAGATTCGCTCCCTGTGCAACTTTCTCGACTTGAAATGTTCCACGGACTGTTTTGTGCTGAATGAAGTAATTTCAATAACTAGAATTTCAGTTTTTTTCGTGCGTAGTGTATTGTATTCTTTGGGCTATATGTGCTGGAGAGCACGAAATTTATCAACCGCATTTGCGTCTTTGTAACTTTTTTTACTTTGAGGTTGGAGGCTGTAGGTCGACACCAGGCTGCGCACGGGAGGTTACATCACCAAGTCCACCGTGATCTTTCAACGGATGTTTTTGCTGTTAGCAAGTCACTTCATAACTCGTCCATTTAGATTTCGACAAAAACCAAAAACCGAGGGTGGGAGTTTTGACGTAATGGACGTTTTATATCATACAAGTGGTTACGGATGATACGGGGGTAAGAAAATGAATGTTGATTACGATCAAATATACAATGTGATGGCAGACTTGGAAAAATAATATAATAGAGTATACTGTTCGTCTTAAAGAACGGGATGTATTCATTCAAATGTGCATTCAGCGGTCGTG
>VOMN01036223.1:0-14253 GCA_014899125.1 Orchestia grillus
TGGAAATAAATTTAATCTATGGGAGTGTTTAAAATTCGAGTCAGTTACATTTTAATACGAATGGCACGTAGCGTTTTACAAGATATCATGAATTTTATTTTGAAGTGTTTGTTTACATTCTTCCAGCGTTCTTGGATGAGTCGCGTAGACCCAACTCTTCGTGTAGACCTAACTCTTAAGGTAGCCCCACATGGGCATCCCAGTTGAGATGTTGCAGCGATCAATGTGGAACATCCCGATCAGATTGGAAGAATGTACAGTATACGTAGGGGAGGATGCCTTCCACAGTACGTAATTTACAAACAATGATAATTTAGATTACTTACTTCATAAGGTAAGTTGCAGTTGTCCCATTGCTGTCAGCAAATTTTTTGTTGATTTTTTTATCATTTTATTTGATTTTTCAGAAGTTTCCGTTTTTCTGTCACCCTGTAATAGCACGATGAGTCGAGAAACTGATGTCAAATTTAAAAAAGGAAATAACGGTGTGTCTCATTGATTCGTAGAAAAATATTGATGCACATTTTTTACATAATAATGTATGAAAATGTGCGATTCCCCTATCGTTCATTTTGCATACTAATTCTTTAGCAGTAAGGGTAGATTTGCAAAACAGAAAACATTATTTCATCTTTCAAAGGAGCGAAATTTATCCTGAAAATCGACAAATTCTATTGGGATTTGCACTGAGCCAATATACCTTAGCAGGTAATGCGCCTCTCTTTGAAATGAAGACAAAATGTGAGCCTTAAGGAAATGAAAGCCTGATCGAAATCTCAGTTGAACTGAGCAGCGATCGCTCGAGCATTCGTCCACGCCTGTGAATGGCAAGATGAAAGAGGAGAAGGCCGCTTACAGCTCTGGAGTGAACGTAGCGGGGTTTTCGGTGCCTCTGGCCCAACTGCAATCGACTTCGCGCTCCCATGAGCAGCATTGGAATGTCCTGTGTTTAGCATTGGCGTTAGCCGCGCATTCTGAAGACCTCAAAAACTGAGAGATCTAATCAGGGCACTGAATGATGGGAACCTCTGTGAATGGCAGGCCCCATACGTTCGTCTAGGCCAGAGATATGAACTACAAAAAATGCGATTTGGATTTGAAAAACGGCTGGAGCTCTCAAAGCCTGCAATGTTGCACGTCAGCGGCCCCTGGCGTTCGAGGCTGGTAGTCGGATAGTCGAGTGCATCTGTTGCGCACGGCAACGTCATTTTACGTACTGCAGGTCGCATATGATGAAGACATGTTGCGCACGGCTATGTCATTTTACTCACGGTCATGTCACGTCGCACATGATAGAGACATGTTGCACACGGTAACGTTCTCTTATACATGGCTATTTTAGGTTTCGTCTGGCTGCACACGGCAACGCCATGGTACACAGTAACGTCAAACTGCACACGGCAACGTCAGGCTGCCTACAATTTGTTAAAGGGTTTTGCAGCGCCGACTGCAGCCAGCGCTTGAGGACGCTAGGAAAAATTCATCGAGAACGAATGGCCCTCGAAAGCTCAGACAATGAGCAATTATTTGTTTGCTGAACAGCCTTGTCGTCAGGTCGTGCAGCAAGCAGTCTTTACTAAATTTCAGCGGTTCATTTAATTGCAATTTGCTAGAGATTAGCCTTCAATTCTCCAATAGACTTCGCCATCAAGTAATTTGATACGGTGGGAGTTAGTCTTAACAATTGTAAATTTGAAAAAAAATGTGAACTCAGGTATCAAACTAGAAAGTCTCAAGTGATAGTCTGTAAATGGAAAACGTGAGTTCTAACAAGGACAAATTTTGATAAACCATTCGGACGAGTCTGCTCAATGAAATATTTTGCTACAGAATGAACTCAATTAAGAGGTTTCATAGTCCTGCAGGATAGAATGTTGGCTTCAAAAAAATTACTAGCTAATCTTTCAATGTTTAATCCAATTTTGACGTCCTTAACAACGATCTCTCAAATACTTAAATTTAATCCAGTGTCAAGCAATCTTTAATCAAGCTACAAACTGACAGACAATAAGAATACCATCAATTGTTCATACCTCTCACAGCTGGATTTTTTCAGTATTATGTTAGTGTCATGCACAGTCACAAATTTTCGTGCTTATATTTAATTATGCTATAATCTTCAAGCTGTTCCATTAAGGGCGTGGAGTTGAATTAAAGGGTCTCCCGGCTGGTAATGCGTGGCTTAACTGCTCTATCACGCACCGCGTACAGGTATTCGGAAAAGAAATAACGAAGAATAATGAATCGGATTAGAGAGAGATAAGGAGCAAAATAAACAATGCCTCCTAACTTCACGATGAGAATATTTGGTTTAATTCAAATTGTGCACTTATAATGGAAATTCAATAGTCTATACTATGTGAAATATCCGGTATATTGCAGAAGACCTACTTTTCAGATTTTACATGTGATACGCTAAGATCATCCACTACACTTCAGAAATTCGCTCTTAAATCAGAGACTATTTTTCCATGAATGATACTTAGAAACAATTCCCTTCGAATAAGAAAGTTTACTAAAAAAGACAAATTTTTGTACTCTAGCATCCTCAAAATCTATCTAAAATCAGGCTGTTGTCATTAATAACTTCAAACAGAGATTGCAAAGTAATCAGAAATTTGAAAAAGGAAATATGAAACCTTGTTTCTCAAATGAAAATCATCTACATATAATCACTTCATGAATCAAAACTTGAAAAAAGAACGTTGACCTTGAGGAGAAATTTTACTGCCATGAGAGCTACAAAAGAAATCTATGTTCCTCCTAACGTTATTTCAAACAAGTGGAGGTTAGTACGAACTCGAAAAAGTTTGCGGCATGCTGTAAGCAAAATACAGCAGTAACACAGAAGTTGTGACTGTGTGACCGTACCATTGCGGTTATTAGAACATAGCGGAACATTCCGGACTTTAATACCCGTACAGTGTTATTGCCGCTGATCGGTGAGATGAAAAGGAAGCTCCTTTATTTTTTGTTGTTGTTGATTCGTCTTCGTTGACATGTTTGTCCCCAGCGTGAAGCGTAAAAGAATCTCCCCCTGTACTGATAAATTGTAATATTCACATGAGTAATTCTTTGTCGCTGTCGCATTGCGCGTCATATAACAAATTGCCTCTGGCTCCATGGGTTGTTTTCTTGCGTTACAGCAAATCGAAGAATAGTTCCTGTTATCTATTAATCCAAAATGCACGCAGAAATAAAGATAAATGTCGAATTATTTCTCGTTAAGTGGAAGAAAAATTTCCGCTCAACAATATAACGTGGAATAATTCTATCAATACAGGGCGAATCATTACGTAAAACAGTCAGGCTTTTGGTCTTCAAATGACTTAGCACACCATCAACGTGAGTTTTACTCAACCAGACAATTTCGATACCTCGCAGGAATTTTGCTTTAGTCAGCATAGGTACGTCTACGTGCAAACCCTGCCAATCATTTGGTCACCGACAACATTCTCACCGACTTTTGGGCTGTAATCTCAGAGCTGTTATTGCACCTGCTTCTCAAAATCCCTGGATGGTTGATGGGCTGATTGATATTGGTTGAAGTAAATGATATGGATTCAGAGATCAAATGTGAATTTCCCTAAAGTAAAAAAATACTTGAATAATACAGACGAATGTATTTGATCGATTAGAAGAATTGTACATGAATTCAAATCAGAACATTTTTCAACGTACTTCAAAAAGCATCAAGATCCTGGTTATGCATCAGATGAGAGATCGTTGTGCACAGCCGAAGGATGCAATATGAACACGTCGTATGTCTCTTTTCCTTCGCCCTCTTCAACCCTATCTAGTACTTCCGAAAGAATTTTTTTTTGCATTTATTACAAATAGCAAGGTTACTTGTAGTAAGATTACTTGCACTCTCAGCTGCAAACTCCGATACTTACATGGATAAGAAGATCAAATTCTGAATGATGCGATACGTCTTGCTACATTATTATGCTTCTTGGTATTTATATCCCTCTTCAATACAGGTTTCCATTTCTGAACAAGTGCTCTAGCCAAGACAGCAATAAATACCCAAATTATTAAAAATTACTCCAGCATTGCGAGCGAAATAAGGGCTATGGGGATGCGAGAACCGAGGGTCCTTTCGATGGGAGGTTTTTCCCCCAATGCTGGAGCAAATTTCGAGTCTTTGTATTTATTGCGGTGTATGTTAAAGTGACGTAGAACTTGCGGAGGAATGTGACCGGGCTTGCAGCACACGGTCTTTCTCAAAGCACAGCGCTTCCAATAAAAACTGTATCATAAATATGATCATCACGCTGGTCACTCTCGATGCAAATATAATAGACCTTTACAGATGTTGTTAACTGTTGCTCCCATCTAAACATTGTACGCGCTAACGAATATTTCCCCTTATTTCTACGAAAAATATTTTGGCTTATGAGCCAATTTTTCCTCACAAAATGCTGTAGGAGTTGATGCAAAAGTCACGATGGCGAGCCCGGAACTGGGCTTGACAAGCACCTCATGCGGCCTCTCAGTCCTCCACTAGCTCAATGGCCGTCTTTTGTCTCCCCTGATGACTCCATTGAGTCCTGAGTGGGGGAGCCGCCCCCACTGGAGGAGGGGGCGAAAACACAGGTTCTACTTCAATAGCACACAGGTTCCCCCAGCTCGCCCATTAACGACAATGCGACTATTGGTCGCAACTTTTCTCATTTCATTTAGTGTTTCTAAATTTAATTCGTTCAAGTTCATCGGACACTTGCTTTATAGTCTAAAGTTGCAGGTAGAGTCATTCAAATTATGAGCCTTCTTTTCAGTTATTTGAACTGAAGGTCCGGCAACCTGGGTAACGTGAATGCTCTCGTCCACCTTCCTTCCTATTCTCCAATTTCTTTTTCTTATTGTAAGTGTTGATATTCTTCGATTGTAAGTGTTGATATTCTTCCCTTACTCAATATCGGCACTTGGTACTTGCATGTCGTTCAATTCTATAGAGTGAATCTCATTAAAAATTTAATGAAATCATTAGAAAATTTAAGATTAAAATATGTGCAGTCGATGATGATTTAGAAATTTTCTCGGCATCGCATGCTCCTTCTTAAATTTTTCTTTCAAAATCTTTCCAAATTGCGAAAGAGGCAGACTGCAGCAGACACTTCCCCTCCATGCTGAAGAAAACTTAATCGAGCTCAGAAGCACGTAGATGGCGACGAGACGAGACGAGACCTTGGGATGCAACAGAATGGAAGTAGTCGGCCTATCGCCCTCGAAGTCGCATAACCTGACGCATGAAAATAGGCAAACTAGTCTACCAATCACCGACGTTGTCACGGACCTCTAGTCTGTTGACCGGTAAAATAAAACCATGCTTAATTATGATGTTTTTGTACTTAACCGTAAGTAATTTTCAAAATTGGTTTCATTTCATAACGTCTAAATCCGTACTTCACATCGTTATTGTACGCTGATGGAAGGAGCGACTTTTGTCTTTGACTCAAATTTTGTGTCCAGTGTAAGCTTCTCACGCTGTTCTCAAAATAGCTCTTTCAGTTATCCAGGGGCTCATTTTGAAGCTTAACAGAGGAAGTCTTCCCATTTACTTTGGATCACCGGCATTGAGTTCCGACGCACGTTCCGGAGAAATAAAAATTGCACGCTATGGCCATTCATTCTCGAAGAATTTTTGCGTCTTCCCAGGCCTTCACTGGAGTCGCGGCCGTGCAAAACTCAGCAGACAAATAACACGCCGGACTGAGGGCCAATTTCTGCCGAGCTCCCCTCGGAGCGGTCGGCTCAACGGCCGCCGTTGAAAACAAGTACTCAAACTACCCCACCGTTGCAAATTGGACCGCTCCAGATTTACCAGAGGAACACCGTCTGCACTTCACCTCACTAGTGTATTCCACTGTCATCTTTCACAGCAAATAGTGTTGGTCGTCAGATAAATATTTGGCATCTTTTCCTGGCTCTCTCTGGAGCAAGTCCTTGCTAGAGCTGCATGGCTGCTGCACCTCACTAGGCGGCCACTCAGAGAACCAGCATTATGGACTCTAAATTATTATGATTCCTTGGCGTATGGGCTCAGTTTAAAGGTCATTTTTGTCCACATGAGAGCCTGCAATTGTTCTGGATTACAAAAATCCGGTTGCGTAGAACTTTGCCACATCCCGAGCGTGTTACGCTTAAAAAATTACGTATGGTAAATTGTGGATTTTGAGACGTGATACCGTCTGAATAAAAAGTATATTCAATCGTTTCGACTCGACTGCCAATTTCCAGAAATACTAAGAGAAGCCTTTAGGAACGTTAAACATTACTGATTTCTATGATGAATCAAAATGGGAGTTAGATAATTTGACAACTGCCACTACTAAATAAGTTCACTAATCGAAAAATAATAACGTACAGAAAAATTTACTGCTTTGAAACAATAATTCAAGGTATACTTATTTTATTTCAATTCTATATTTACAGGCAGGACACACAATGAATACTGAACGAGCGAAGTAAAATAAAGATTTTTTGCTACCCACGTACAGAAGCAGCGGGCTGCAAGCGCTATATAAGCGCAGCTTCCCACATGAACCCGTAATTCGTCGACCTGAAACTAGGGAATTTGACTCCAAATCAGATGGTGCTTTGAAACAAGTGCCTCTTATGCCAAGGATTGCATGCAATGTCTGCGTGTTCAGGCTGGGACGACACGTACGTGGGGTGAGGTTTGTTCGATTAATGGTGAGGCTTGCACAATCGTCACTGTTTTCGTGAGTGAGAAGGATTTATATGACTTCAACATTAATAAAAATATATGTAATTAAATATAAAGCCATCTATCCTATACAATATCGTTGGTACACTTGACTGACGAAAATGTCGCATAGAGAAGTCAATGTTTTATTGATTAGCCTTCAATTCGTTCGATACATCTATTCCGTACACCGAATTTGCATGCGTGCACTCAGATGTTCGCTGGCTACACGGCTGTAATTACTAACAGTTTCTTTATTATATCTGAGTCAATATACGCTACGGTAGTTATAAACTTGTGGCTGAAACGATACCAAAATTTTGTTCAAGCACCCGTGCAAAATTTGGTCAGCATTTTTAGGGAATCGTCTTACACGAGGCTGCGATAACGATACACATATATAACGGGCAGATAGTGGACGTATACAAGCAACAGGCAGATAATGAAACCAGGCATTATATGATATGTCAAAAACTTTTAGCTGTTATGTGAAATGACTAATTCACTGTCAGGTTTGGTTCGGTTGGGAAGTCAGTGTGATATAGGGTGTCCCAGAAGTAACTGACCTTTTTGATTTGCTAATAAAACAAAACTATGTTGAAACTTGTTTTTTTATTCGAAAGCAAAACCTTTTTATAGTGCAATAGAATAGTTGGAATCCTATTTACGGACCAGCTTGACATTTAATTTCTGCTTCATAGCTAACCCTTCATTTCAACATGTTTTCATGTCTTTCTTCATGTCAAGAAGAAAGAATAAGAATTCTGCAAATTTACCACGGACATTGTCAATAACAGAAGTGCAAAGTGATAACAAAACATATTTCAGAACAACAACCAATTCTTCGAAAAACTGTTCGAAAAACTTCGAAAAACAAGACAACTCACCATGAAACACTAAAGAGAGTTATAGAAACGACAAAGAAACGAACCCTAAGTTGTCAAAACAACCATGGACATCATTTAAAGAGCATTATATTCAAAGCCTAGTTCTAATAAACCATAAAAAAGGTTCTTATTGCGAATAAAACATGATTCAATATACTAGCGTTCATAGTTTTTGTTTTATTAGCAACTCAAAAAGGTCAGTTACTTCTGGGACACCCTGTTCAAACCCCCAAGTTTCAATCATTAAATAAAATGACTGAAATTTTAGTCGTTTCGTGTAATGACTGGAATGTTTAGGCATTTCGCATATTGACTGGTTTCACTATCTGCCTGTAACAAATTTACCATTGTTTACGAATTGTAAACAAAGGCTGCCGAACATTGAACTCCCTATTTTACCAACGAGGGAGCGTAAGATAGGCAATAGGGTTGGGACGGTTAGGCATCTCCAGCGTATTCTACGCGATCAATAACTAGTAGGCCGGACCATTGAGATTACTTTTTTAAGATGCCGTCTTATTAACGGTAAATCTTACATGGAATATTGTTATTTCCAGTATCACTGATACGGACTGTCTTCTCAAACGGTCTCGCTGATTAGTTAGAAATACGTACCCAGGAATTTTCTCTTATCTCAATACTTATGAGCGTAACAAAGAGATGGGTGGACGGACGAACAAAGCAACCAACAATGGGCTATTATTATACAGTGGGGTTAGCGCAGTTACACAGGAGACATGAGGCAGTTTTTGGCGGTAATGGTTTTTTGACGTAGCCAGGAAGTTTATCACAGAATGCGAGACTTTGGGGGAGAAAATGGCTCCAGGCCCATATCAGATCTTGGCCAGTAATTGCCCGCGGCAGTAATGTCTGTCCCTAGAATTGACATATCGGCAGCGCCACTGCGCTGCCTCCGTGCTGCTGGCTATTGAATTCTGTGAAAAACGTAAAAAAACGCAATTACTGCATTAATTTTTAAAATGGTATGGGGACTCACTTCCCTATTTGGCACTGTCAGGTAACCCCAGCTATTGATACGAATTCAGGGCTTCTATCTCTCAGGCTCACTTTGCAGCTTTCAATTTTCACATCTTCGCTAACGCTTCTTTGTCTTTTTTTCATTTATAACTCGCTGTTTCTATGTGCAGGGGGTCATGTGAGGGAACACACCTTATACATTGATTACCCATTGTCTATGAGTCCATACTTAATGGTTCTTTCGGTTTCGGAGCGAAATAGTCCGAATCACGAAGCGCCGCTATCTGCACTACTTATATTTTTGCAACTACTGCTTCTACTGCTACTTTTTCACCAAACCCAAAACTCACTAACATCAAATATCTCAAAATTATCAATAACATTTATAGAGTAGCTTAGATTTCTGCTGGATAGAGGAAAAATGCGAGCAGACACAGTGAGATTCTACTTTCCTGTGCACAGACATTGGTTGCCCCGAAGTGTTTCTGCCTTCCACTGTTGCTGCGATGCAGTCCGTCTTCCACTGTTGCTGCGATGCAGTCTGCTTTCCACTGTTGCCCGTCTTCATTTACACACGGAATTCGAATTAGATTAGCCTTCGCGCTTGCACTACTCGGGAGCCTTTGGATGGACATGAAGCGTCCGGAATGTCCTTTGCCAGAGCAGATTCACTTTTAGTTTTCATCAGATCATCTCAATATTTTCATCATGGACGACAACTTTTCCGTTTGTTGAAGCCTGCTCCTCATCTAGCACAGACGTTCATCTTCGCGACCCTTGTCGTAGGTTGAAGTTCTCCATAGCCCTAAACTTCATCGCTGGCCTACCACATCAAAGGCCAACTTCGAACGGAAGTTTGAACAAAAAACTTCCACGGAAGTCGTCGCGAGATCAAGGAAGGATCGTGAAAAGAAGCGTGAGCACGGCAAGACGAGTGCATATTGTGATCACAAAGGTCAAGGTCGCTGCTGCTGGATTAGTCATTCAATTGACCTAAGAAAATTTGCTTGCCAAGTAAGTTATTCCATAAAAAGCAGTGTGCTTATGAAGAATGTTTGATTGGTAGTAAGTCACTAGAGTGCTATTGAATGATGCTGCGACAGTGCCGTGAGGAGGCTTTTATTCGACATTTTTATTGATACGGAAAAATATTTGGATGAGTCATCGTAATAAAACGTTAGTGCTGTCCGCAGCTTAAATGAAGTTAGGCAGCGATCTCTATTTTTTGAGGCACGTGGCCAGCGCTCGGTCTCAGTTGTGGCAGAATTGTTCGTTCTAACCAATACGAGATATTAATTTAGTAGATTATTGTAAAGAAACTCAACCGAAAAACTTGTTTTCAATTTTATAAACAAAAATGAAATTTTCGTTCTAACTCGTTTCTTTTAACTGAACTGAACAAATTATGTGCCGCATTGCTGTAGCAGCTCCCTGCTCTGTGTTCCTAGGATACAGGAAACTAGCTTTGGGCTTCCTTGCAGGTAGAGCGGGCACTTGGCAGCACCACAGATCAATTACAAAAATCCCTCTCTCTTCTACGGACAACGCCAAGCTGAGCAGATTTTAAAGTTATTTATTACCAATCATAACGTACTAAGGAGGGAAAGGCATCAATTATGTCATTTTTCTGTTCATTCATTGGCTAATTTTAATGACGTCACTAGGTCCCAGGGCAACGGAAGAAAATTAACTGGCTACTGTACCTTCTATGTATGTGATCTGGGACAGCACCAAGCCGTCGATGGAGCAGTGCATGGTGCGGGTGGACACCGACCAGGGACTGAATCCGAGCTTTGCTGCCTGTGTGTTGAGGTGACTTGTTCACGCGATTAAGAGCATTTATAAGCCAGTAAGAAATCACGAGACCAGAGACTCAACATCATCAGCATGTGAAGCGTCCCACCGTTCGAGTGTGGTGACACTGAAATGGTTCGCTACGGCGCTCGCACCGCAGTCAATAGAGCAACGCACTTCTCTGGCCTGCTTCACAAATTCATTGATATCCACGTCTACAATTTTTCTACAGTTTGCAGAAACGCAGTAAGTTTCAAATTTTCCAGCTCTTCCCATTTTAGGATTGCTTCCCTAAATAAACACAAATTAAACTTAGTTCATTCAAAATAGGGCGACGTTCGTCACTCAGCGATAACACTTTTCCTGCCTATGACTGTTAAAATAATGTAACGTTCTAAATCCCGTTGTGCACACGACATTACATGTTGAGATACGTTAGATGAATTATAATTCCTGAGGCGACTTACTAGGCACGATAAACGCGATGTAACGATCCGATCTTTCTGGAAGACGTGTGTGAGCTACTAAAATAACTCCTAATATGTGTTTCTAAATAACATAATATATTAATAATAACATATATTTTTTTCAAAAATGGTCTGTTTAACGACTCATACAAGTTTTTAAAATACAAGTTTCCTCAGCAGCTGCTTTAGCACCACAACTGATTAATTGCCCCTATGAGACTTTCACATCCTATAATATGACATACCATGACACAGACTAAGACGAAAAGTCACTATTAACCTCAGTTATTTTCTCGCTTTTCTATTCTCGCTATTCTTATAACATTAAAATAAGAAATTAATAACAAACCATGCTAAGCAAGCCCCATTTCGCACTTCGGTGAATCGCTTCCTGCAGGACAACGCCAGTTCAGGTGCGGCCCACTCGGTAGAGTTGAGGTGCGATAACAGAGGGCGCTTCCTCTTCAGACGGAGGGGCCGCGGCGCTTCCTCTTCAGACGGAGGGGCCGCGGCGCTTCCTCTTCACACGGAGGAGCCGCGGCGCTTCCTCTCAGCGCAGCGCGTCCGTGCGGACCAGGTCTGCGTTAAGTACAATTCCACGTTGACTTCATCCCGTGCGTGCTGGACTTAGTTTCGTACTGGAAACTGAAATTCCGGGTTCTTTGGAGATTGTGTAATTTATCTACTTCTTCCCTTCCAGGCGAATTGCTATCACTGCAAGACAAGGGAATATAAGCTATGACAAGGCAAGGGAATATTGAAACAATTTGAAACAATTAATTACCCCAAGCGTTACATCATTTAAACACATTACAGACATGGATTTCTTTTACTATTGCAATGGATAGTTTTATACATGGCTACTTGCGGGCCCGAATGAGTTCTTGGACTTCTAGGGCATTTTACAGGACCATATGCTAAACCTACACATACATGTAAATATCCTAATGAACTTATACTTAGCTTACACGGGAGGGATAAGTCCAGAATTCATTGTGCGAAGAAGATTTGCTTTAAAACTGAGAATTCAATTACGTTTAGTCTAGAGAGACTATGCTTTCTATAGTATACTCTAAATTAATTTACTGGCATACAATGTGCAGGCGTTTTCAACAATCCTGAAGGATATGAGGCTATAATTGAATTGTAACGTCTTGAGTATCTTGATAGGAAATAAGATTCAAGATTCGTTTGAACACTTGGGGTGTACTTATGTCACAAATGGTAAAAGGCACTGAGTTAACTTTTAACACCTGTTGAAGTTAACTCGAATCACATGTTGAGTAGAAATTTGTTGAAGAGGCTTGCTACCTCTATTTGTTCGTTATATGTTTTACTATCCTGAGTAATAGATTCGACTGATGAGCTATGGCAGGGGAAGATGATGTAAATGTTATGGTCCAAAGGGAAGGGAATATGAGCTATCTACACAAATCTAACATTTACCGTGTGTCTGCATTACATGGTATCTAAAAACCTGTACTTCAGTGAAGTAGCAAACTGTGTTTAAAGTATTTGAAAAAGAACAGGGAACAAATTTTTGCAATATATCATAATACTTACATTGTTAATATTCATACTCATAAAATAAGTTTTAACCTTTCCGTATTCCACTGATTTTGCGCTCTATAAGTTTCGTCATCCATAAATTTCGTCTTCCGCTTTTAAGAAGCTGCCCTGCGCCGTACGCCCTCGTACGCACCTCCAAGATTTAATAAAATGTTAGCCGCTGAGTGACCGAGCGGATCACGGCGGGACACGCTGCTGCTGGTGTGTTTAGTGCACAAATGCGGTATTTAAATTAGTGTGTCGGACGTGTTGGTCTGCAGTATTGTAATCTATGTTCCATGCGTGCTGAAAAGGGTACTGGTTACAGGTACTCCAAATATTTTTATGGTCAAATAATTTATAAATTAAATATTTGTATTTTTACTTTTTATCATACCTTTTTTTATTTAATTCAATTAATTATTAGGCTTTGCAGAATAAAAATATAAATGTTACTTGATTCAATTTCGGTACTAATCAATATGTGTGACGTACTTTTTTATGAATTTATCCCATCGAGCTTAAATACTGCGTATGTGTCTCATTTAGACCGTCTTTGGTATTTTCACAATAACGATTACGGGAATTGTGAGATACATATCATTTGTTTCTTCATAATCAGCTTGGAACGACAATAAAATTTAGAGAAACGTTATGTAGTAATTCTATTGGGGGGTGTTAGCAATATACTGTTCAATATATTAATTATTATTTGTCAATATGAAAGTACTTTACGTACGATGACTCCGTTTGTTACGTCAAACGAGAATTCATTTTAAGAACGACTATCTGGTGACGAAATGTTGCGTCAATGCTATGTCCTCGACCTCTGTCTACGCGCCAAACAATGTACAGATGGTGTAATACGGTGTCATGTAATCATGTGATATTAATCTCGCTGTTTGATGGCATTGAATTTACTAATGAACGTTTGAATAAATACGTGAACGGAGGTAAGCAGAAGAAAGCGCCTTACGCGCCACATTCGTTACCAGCTAATGAAATTGGAATTTAAGCTCCTTAGAATATAAATAGCCTGATAAATAGCAATGTCTAATTTGGTCGAAAACTTTTGCCATTGACATTAATTGGTTAACAACTTCCCAAGTAACAGTCCAAGGGAGCCACCCTGTGGTATGATGAGAGATTGCAAAGAAGGATTTCTACCGCAATGCCCCGACTTCTGTCGCTTCTTTGCGTTTTGATTCAAGAGTAAGAGTCTTCGTTCCTGTGGAGGAAGAATTTAATTCAAGTTGCACGATTAAGTCATGCTCGAAAAACAGGCCCAGTTATTGTTAATTTCGTTGTAAATGGCTCTGCCTGCCGTTCCTGTGCGTACGCACTATCCACGCTGTTAGGATTCACAGAGTTCTTTATTCGCAGTTCCCCAAAGTTAAATTAGACTCATTTCTGTAACATCAAACTGGTTGCTCATTCCTGAAGCAAATGTATGCGATAATGAAAACTTTTGCTGCACAGATTTGCATGACAACAATAGGAGAACATATCTAATAATACCTAAGCTCAAGAGTGCACCGCATACATTGGGGTCTACACGGGCTGGTACAGAACAAGCATGTTCAGAGTGACCCTCAGAAAAAGTTAGAGAGCTTCACTTCATAACGGCCAAATTTCATGGAGATAAGACTGCATTTAGCTTTGTACGAAACACTGCCTTCAGTCACATGTACACAAAATAATACTTGATTTAATCTTTAGGAAAAACTAGCAGCATCTTCATGAAACGATACTATAGTGTCGTTTTGGTCGATAAAGTATTATCTAGAGCATGGGATCGATTCTGTCCATCCTGTTTAGAAAGTGCAAAGAGCAGCTCAAAACACCTCTGGCTATACTATGGAGGCGT
>VOMN01036224.1:0-13026 GCA_014899125.1 Orchestia grillus
CCGATGCTTCCGCTGTTCAGGGCGCTGATCCTACCCCTGGCCGAGTACCGTTGCCAATGAAGGAATCCGGGTACCAGAGAAAACATCGTGAAGCTGGTAAGTATACAACAAAGTTTCACGGCGAAAATTCGTGAGATCCAAGGGATGGACTACTAGGAACGTCTGAAATTTCTCCAGCTGTATTCTCTCGAGCAAAGAAGGGAGAGATCCCTTATAATATACACATGGAAAGCGATTTGTGGATTAGTAAAAGACTTCAAAAACAAGATCACAAAGCTGTGCGCAAAGCAGCACATTCTTTTCGGCAAGATGTGTGTTGCGCCAATTACTGGCAGCGTTCGAACTAGAGATGAACAATTCTTCGCTGTGATGGGACCCAGACTCTTCAATTCTCTGCCAAAAGATTTGAGAGAGTTCGATGATCCCCTAGACGTCTGCAAGACGAAGCTGGATAACTTTCTACAAGCTATCCCTGATAGGCCTCCCCTGCCTCACTATCACCGAACAGCACAGGGAAACGGCCTCATTCAACAGCTCGCGGATCTGCGAAGGCATGCCATGCACACAAAGAGGCGGCAATTTAGTGTGGCCTCGGCGTGACGGCTGAAATATCTCTAAGTACATCTAAGAGCAAGTACGAGAAATCTACATTCTAATTCGTCTGTCAGTTACCATTCCCGTGGTCTGTAAATTTCAAAAATGCAATTCATATTTGTTCGAAAACCTTCTCTTACAGCAAAAAGCTGATCAGTACATAACCTCACTCTTACCTCAACTGATACACTACTTTACTCCACTCTAATCTATGATACTTTTCTCTATTCTACTCTACATACAGTACTCTACTCTATTGTACTCTATTCTACTGTTCTCTACTCTACCGTACTCTATGCAGTTGTATTTTACTCCACTGTGCTCTATTCTACTGCCCTTACCTCAACTGTACTCTATTCTACCGTACTCTACTCTACTGTACTCTATTCTACTCATACCCAAAACCACTCAGTACTCGTTCTGATTCTATTTATTAGTGTTTTAGTATACGAGTATATCTTATCTAGGCTTAGTAGGTATACAAAGCTTGAACCATTACGTTTATGTATATTTCTCCCCTTTCTCCAAAAATTGTACAAAAATGTTCACTAGCATTACACATAAAGGTCCTCAGCAACGAAAACAGAATCGAAGCAAACTTTCAAGAACCTACACAGCTTTGCCTCCCCCACTGGGTAACGATTGAGTCCATGCATCTAAATATTTAGTTTTTGTCATCATTACCTCCAAATATCTTCAGTTATAGCTCTACCGATGGACTCACTGTAAGCATTCGTCTATTCCGAACTGCAACACCTACTGTGTCCATCACCGTATCCATTCAGCCAAGTCTTAATGTATTCCAGCCATCTTTTTCGAGCAGCCTCGCCTTCCGGCATCACTCGATTCCCACCGTTCACATTCTTGGTTTCCTTAGATCCATTTCTCTTCGCTCTCTTTGGTACCAGAACATTTATGTGTCCTTTTTAAAATTCTTCTTCTAAATGTGTACATTACTTCGATTCAGCTATCGTTTTTGCGTCGTTTTCTGTTCTCTTCGCTTGCTGATTCTTCTAGTAGTGTCCATCAGGGTGTTCATATTTTGCATTTCCATTCATTAGTTTGAAGTTTTCCCAGAGACACCAAGAGTCAAAAAGAAAAATTTATTCTTCTCTTCTCTCTGAAAATTCTCGCACCGAACATTTGAATTTCACCTCAAAGGTAGTTTTAAGATTGTATAGCGCATTCTAATTTGCGCAGACTAATTTTCTCTGCGAAAAAAAACATTTCTTCTCCTTCCTAGAACTCAATCACATACAGAAATCTAATAAGTTTTCTTTACTTCCATTCCTTCATTCACTCCACGTTTGCTTACGACATTTTAAGACTGTTCTTAGTTTTACATCCATATTTCACTCACTCTTACAAATTCAGCTTACTCTAAAGTCCCAATACAATCAGCCAGCCAAGAATTATACAGCCTTGGTATGATCTTAACGAGCAAGTGTGAGCACGGAACGACTCTGCTCTCAAGCTCAGCGGAGTAGAAAGAGCAAGTACTAAAATTCATTGAGGCCGAAAAAGCGTAACACAACTGCCTCTGAAGCGACTGCACAACTAAATAAGCACCTGCAAAACCCGGTCCAGACAAAAATCGTTCGCTTTCAGTTTCATAATGTTCAATATCAAGGAAGAGCAGCCAGGAGCAAATTCCTGCTTTTCACAGAAATATTCATAGCTGGTAGGACTGGTGTGAAGCCTGCAAGGGTTGGCCGATGGATCAATAGGAGCGAGTAATATTCGCTGGGGAGATGAGTTTCCCTGCTTTCCATTTCAGGGAGCGCATTGTTGAGCCTAAAAAACTACTAAAAGCATTCTTTCATAACCTCAGGGTGGCTACAGTGAAGTGGGAATCATTGACGATTTGGACAGCCAATTGATTAAGCCTTTCAATAATAGCCCTAATCATAGAACTAATTGCAACGGTTATTTGAAACTTCGCGATCAGTTATCAGAACCATTTAGTTTCTCACACATTATCAAGATGATAATGCGCCTTTAAAAATAACGATGTTGCTTGAAATAGAAATGTAAAGCTCAAAGCAACGCAAACTTCCCGAATTGGCTTTACGATCGCTAAATCTCATTACTATTCTTCGGCATTTGTGGCGCTTGTTGAAGACCAAAGTTCGAGATAGGCAACCACCGCTGAGCCTGCGAAATGGCCAAACCAGATTTTGGCTTCAAGAATGGCTGACGATTCATTCGCTGGTATTCAGAAGTATAGTAAATCTTCATGTAGCCCTCAATATATGTCTCATTTCGAAACATGTACCCATATGTCAAGAGCACTCTTTCCCTGCACTCGTATTTTGTAAGTGGTAAGTCTAATTTGGTGGATTCTGAAATTTTCGGGCCACGCATCTTGCCTGACAAAAATACCATAATAACATGGGCTGCTTTACCTGCAATGGTGGAGGAAACTTTGAGCGATTCAAATATCGCCGTGGACTTCAGCATTTTTACCAGACAAAGAACAAACCAGAGCTATTTAGCGTTCTCGGCGTCTCTTAATGTTCTGCAGGTAATATTTTCAGGTGCTGCTTTGTTGCTCTGGAGGCAGTAGGCTATTTGTTTCGGGGGTCGGCGACAGGCCGTGATCGATGCAACAAGACGGATGATATAGTTCGGCTTGGGAGTATCCCGCCCTGCAGGGGCTACGCGGGGGAAACGATAGGAGGTCGAAGATAAAATAAAGTGAAGATCCAGCCATTAGGAGGAGAAAGAGAAAAGAAGATCAAATGCGAAGATGATGGTGCTCCTCTTTGGGGAATGTACTAACCAAGACGACAATGTTTTGAAAGTCTGTTCAGAGCTCTATTGCGTAGTGAGGTTACATAACAGTATGCTAGAACAAGCCGAGTCATCATTGAAGTTTTGAATAATTTATTCAAAACTCTTGAAAAAGAAATTGACGGGAAGAATTAAATTCAAATGTCCATGAAAGAGAAAGTTATTTGAGCTAGAATGTCTTTTGAGAAAACGAAAGCAAGGAGACGGTAAATAAATACGATTCAAGAAATTAGGTCACGGGGAGGACGAAATATTCAAAGAGAGAAAGATTAATTCTCATTTGAATTTAGTAAAATAAAGAATTTAAATAAAAAGAACATAGAGTTTCACAGAAGTACAGTGCTTGACTCCTTCGAAAGCAGAGCAAGCTCGAAAGCAACAGCAGTGCCACACTGTTTCTTCAAGAAAGCAGAGCAAAAACACTAGACGAACGCACTTGGGTAGCTTAGCGTGGCTCAATTTATAAGTGAAGAACTATTTGATGAAGACCGCCGAGAATTCAACAGAATTTATAAGCGATACGCAAGAAACAAGGTGAACGCATGAATTAATAGTCTGGACAGTGCATATTAACCCTTTGCGAATACACTGTTTCGCATAATGCTTCTACTGAGAATAATCGAAACAAGATGACGGTATTGCGAAACTTGGCTACCTAACAACAGGAGTCTGAAAATGAAGACCTAAGTCAAAAAGTCGTCGCGTATTCTGTGACTTGCAGAAAATTGAAATATTCATCGGAAACGTCGAAGTGAATACAAAACTGAAAAGTTCAAGGCGAATGACGTGTGAGGATAGAGTTGTAAAGATACACGATTTAATCAAGACGCTTGTAGTAAATATTGTTTTCCGTTTGTTGAAAAACATCGAGTTGCATGTTTTTCTAAAGAGCAGAAGGGATTCATCAGGAATTGCGTAAAACATAAGACTAAAATTGAATGATTTAAAATATGAATCTGCAATTTTTAAGATTGCAGATGCTTGACTAGGAAAAGTTCACATCAAAAAGCAAACCCATGAAATGGGAAAAAATAAAAAGTACAGAATGGCAAAAACATGAAAGGCCCAGACTTGGAGCGCCAATATGGTGATTCAAGCAGTAAGAAGTGAGGTTGATGTATGTGGTATGTAAAAATTTGAGTTTATTCCGATATAAACAGGCGAAATTCGAAATTTAATACAATCTTTGCATGATTGCACTGTGTTGAAAACTGAGTAGGAACGAGTGAACAACGTCGAGCGAAGTAATTCAGAAAGTCTGAAAGCTGAGAAGAAAGAATGGAATAATTATTATAGAGAAAGGCATAGGAAAAGAATGCGGGAACTAAAAAATACGAACTAAGCCATTAAGATTTTTTTATTCTGAGCAAAGCAAGAGCTGCCAATTCCCTATACCAGAGAATTAGCGAGCAATAAATAGTAAAAAGAAACAAAAAAGAATACAACTGTCCAGTAAGAGCTTCTAACTCCCTACGGGTGAATTAGCGAGCAATGATTAGCAGATAGAAACAAAAACGAATACGAATGAACTACATGCGAATGAAGATCAGCTAGCAATAAATATCAGAAACATTCCGGTTTCCAGAGGAATGATGAGAAAGTCTAAAAAAGAGACTCGCCTTGTCTGTGCGTATGATCAACTGGGAAGTATTTCCATCCTCAAAGAACTTTATTGCCCGAGAGAACAAATACCTCGCGGTCTGAAAACTAGCAACAATCGTCTAGAAGTAAAGTGCGATTCTATAGACGACGGATGTTGAAGACCACAGAAAATGCGCTTTCATAGAAGAAATATTCAAACTGAAAACGTTGATAAGCTAAGACGTTCACTCGTTACTCCTCGCAATTCGATTCCAATTGCACTCTTCGTAGCAGCTCAGAAATATTTTTCTAAATGGGGGAATTTCTTGAAGAGCGGGCAAGAAGGGATATTTTATTTTCCCGCTCTAAATAGTTGTGTGGCAACATTGCCGCCATACGAGATGGGAAAATTTTAAAGTGATCACCGATTTCCCTTCAGCTGAAGCATTGCACCGCGATGCAACGCAGAGGTGAAAAGTTTAGATAAATGCCAATTATCACCGAACAACAATGCCCCAATACCCTGGAAGCACAAAAACTAGATAAAAACAAGTTCAAGCAGACACAGCAACCCAATTAAACTCGTAACGATCCAATCTTAAAGTGCTTTGATACCTCGCGCGTTTCCTCAGAGTGGTAAATTGTCGATTACACACTTTGCCGAATCCACATTTCACATGAAAAAAGGATGTTAAAATTTAATATAGAAAATTAGTAAACGAGTCCAAATTTAGCAAACGTCGCTTCCCCAATTGCTTTAGCATTTCGAAATTAGGCTATTGCCTAGATTGTGCGAAATGTTACGTGATATGTATTGGTTTTTATGGCATTTTATAGTCTTACTACTGAGGAACTGTTTCTTAATTCGGAATTTTCGAAGTGCTAACACTTAACTTAGAATTACATTTCATCCCTGTGAATCATTGATATATTGTGCCTTTCTATTCGTACAGGCAGTCTTTCTGCCTAGATACAAGCTTCTCTGGTTTATAAATGTAGTTTGCATCACTCGTTTTCGTACGGTGGTGTCACATCACAAAACCTGGAAGCACGCGGAGCAGAACATCGCCATGCGAGCTTTTCATTAAGTTTTAGGACTGCACTCATGAGAGTCCTCATCCACGTTAAGAAGTGAGAAGCCTCATGCTCTTGATCCAAATATCACAAGTTTCTTATCGAAAATTTTTCAGGTTAGCACTAATAAATTCACAGATTATGGTTCAGGAACTAGCTTCGTACTTCTGTAATAGCGTTTATAAGCACTTAGCTGCGTCAGATTGCTGAAACCTTTCATTCGTTCCATGATTACCTTTCTAGAATCACTTCATGTAGTTTTCAGAAAAAATTTCACGAAGCTATGTCGAAATGCAAGACGATATGCCAAAACACATAGTTTTACTTCACATGCTCGTAACATGAGGAAACAATTAGTCCTATTTTCCCTGCATCGAATGAGTTGGGACTAAGTTAGTAACTATGGTAAAAACACTATCAGTATAGAAGCATAAAAATTTTACTATAAATAGAAAAAATTTAGATGCTACATTTTAAGCTTTTAAGGTAAAAAGGTACAGTTTCTTCAAAAGATTATTAAAAACTCACCTGTGTCAAACTTTAGCTTTTATTCTGTGAAGGCGAAGTGGCCCAGCCGTTGTGCTGGCCGTGCTCTTCATTATTGGGCGCATTGTTTTGGGGGTGAGACCGTGTGAGCGTGGTCATGGCGGTCGACATTTCCTTAGTGAGCATGGCGGTCGTAACCGAGCTCTCCCTCTCGCGGCATGACCGAGAAGGCATGGACGAGCTGCCGCGGGTCCGGCGCGGGAACACCGAAGTTTCGATGTGCAGGGCGTTGTTGATATCCTGTCTGTTGACACACGTGCACGCCTTCATGAAGCTCTTCTTAAAATTGTCGCTGAGGAATGCGTAAAGTATTGGGTTGATGGCAGAATTGATGTAGGTTAGCACGGTAGCCACGACAAAGCAGATGATTTTGAAGTTTGTGTGTCTTTCACCATGGCCCGAAAAAATGAGCGACACCTGCAGCACCCAGTACGGCACGTAGCAGAACACGTACACGGTGATAACAGTGAGCACCATTTTCGTTACTTTCATGTGAGACTTCTTCTTTTCTTTCGATTTTTTGTTAGGCCCAACGGTCTTCAACTTGTTTAAGACTAGCACATAGAAAATGAAGAAGAGCGTCACTGGGATAGCGAAGGCTATGAAGAATGAAGTAAGTGTGAACAAATACTCGTAGTTATGATCATGAGGCCAATAAATGTTACAGTTTTTCTGTCCCTGGTACTCCAAAACTCCAGCATAATTTATGACCGGCGTAATGAGCATGGCAGAAACGGTCCACGCTGTCAGCGACACAAATCTTGAAATGATGGGCGTCCGAAGTTTAGGAGAGCTGATTGGATGACAGACAGCGATGTAACGGTCGGCGCACATCACTGCCAGAAACATCGAACTAGTGAACTGATTCAGAGCAGTAGCTATAAAATAAATTTTGCACATAATAGAACCAAAGCTCCAGTAGCCAAGGTAAGTCGTGATGATGAGGAAGGGAATGCCTATCACAAATAATTCATCGGCTATTGCGAGATTGAGAATGTAGAGATTGGTGACAGTTTGCATTTTTGAAAATCGCGTGACCACGTATATGACTAAAGTGTTGCCGCAGAGTCCGACTATGAAAACAATTAGCATAAATATCTGAGAGATGGCGCTCGCTATAGCGCTTATTGGTTTCCCATCTCCAGAAAATACCCCACTTGAACAATTGGTGCCATTAGGAGCTAATTCTTCGACGCCCTCTAGAGCCAACAACGAACAATTCGGAATTCGATTGATATCTTCTAGCTGAAAGGCATCGTCGAGGTCCTCTGTTACATTAGAGTCTGGTGCTAGAGTTGCAGCGGCAACGGCCATGGTCGTAGTGAGCAGGTCCATAATGGAGTTACTTCTGCAGTTGATTGGATGGATGGACACCTTCACAATTGGACGTCAATTAAGAGAGTGACCTTCTCGGTGCTTCCATTGAGGACAAGCTGCAACATCTGGAGAGAGAAAAATAAAACATTTTCAATTGTGGAAATAATTAAGAGGAAGAAATTAACTTCGCAAATGAAACAGAGGTCATCTTCATTAGTACGGATATCGACAGAAACAAGCGAATTGACACGACCTTGCAAGAATTTTTTTATTATTATTAAAATCAGAACAAAACAACTACATTTTATTACATTTTAGAGATGACCGAATTTTAGAATATTCTTCAGATCAAGAAAAAAACATGAAAAAGACTAACGCTACCCATTGCTCTTCGGATTACAGAATAGTTCTAGAACTTTAACGAGTAAACTTGAAGTATAAGACTATCTTTTATGATCAAGCATAGCGGAACATCATGTACCCTAGCTCCTATGCACGTCCGGCTTACTGGTAGTGGAGATGGTAGACGTCCTAAAGCCTGCCCCTGGTGGCACATTCTCGAATTCTCAGTTACAGTTTAAAAAAACCTTGCAGAGATATCTAAATCAACATTAGGTCTGATGTACATAGGGTCCAAGGTATGAGTTCCGTAGCAAAAAATTGGGGTGGTAACTTATTTGGAGCTTTAGTGGGTAAAAATTCCTGAAAGAGAGGCATTGGCCAAACAAAATTTTAGAACCTCCTAAACAAAGCAAACTCATTTTGCAAAATGCTAATTGTCACAGGACTCTAAAAAAATACTTAATTTTCAGTTTTACCTTGACAATGTACAGGGGCTTTAAAATGCGTAATGTGTCCAGATTTGAAGAGAACAACGGCTGCGCATCATCGGGTTAAGTAATCAGAGCATATCAAAGCACAATGTTGCTTTTTACATGCATTCTTACTCAGCTTGAGCGGTGGCTTGTGTCTGCCCACAGACTACGACGCTGCGAAAGCAACCCAGACCTAAGGTGAGTGCAACAATTGTAACCAGAACCCCCTCTAAGCTGAAGAAAAAAAGAAGTTAGCAGAGCGGTCGATGTTTTCTAAAGGGAAAAATTTTCTATAGAAATGTGTGAATTGAAACATCGAATAGAAATATCAGGCATGCATAAACCAGGAATAAATGTTAAAACGTATCGGGCTACGTGACGTCAGCTCTGAAGCTCTAACTTGGAGCTCCAGCTCTAACTTCAGCCATTAGGTGACAACTTGAGTCCCCCCGAAGGAAGGACATCTGTACCAGTGTCGGACGAAGAGCTATCGTTGTTCAGTAATAGTCGAAGAGGCCATTGAATGAACCTAATGAAGTGGGATAAAGTAAATTATTATTTTTTACATTTAATCAGCCCGTGATAGGGGGAAGCTCATTCCACTACATATATACTAATGCACAGTTATAGCTTGCTTGCTTGGCTGGTTCGTCCGCCTCTAGGTCACGCTCGTAACGGTTTATATAGGAGAAAATTCTGGGCCCGGACTCCTAAACTAGTAGCGAGACTGTCAGACAAGGCAGTCCATATCAGTGGTACTGAAAATAGCATTATCTTGTGTCAGAGTTACCGTAAATAAAAGGGCATATTAAGAATTTAACATCCTTTGTCCCGCCATTTTTTTCAGGGAGCGACTGCTGGTCTACAATAGTAGCCCATTCATCTCGTCAGGTATTGATACCGTCGTTAATCTATGTGTTACGATTAAACATACAGGGTCAACCGAAAAGAATACCAAATTAAGGAACTTTTCTAGCTAAAGAAGTAATTTTCGCATGTATCTAACGTGAACAATATAGCATCCATTCTGACCTATCCTGTTTTATGACTCAAATAAATTTAAGTACACGTCGTATCCGGGATACGGCTGTATACTATACCTGCAACCGTTTGTTTCTAACACGTGAAAGCTAACGAAATAAAAGCTTTCGGAATTATTTAGATCTCATGCATCGGAATTGGCTTTACCCGAATGAAATGGGCGAAAGAAACGCAAGGAGAAAAGTTAATCCAGAAAAACGAAAGCGCAGATGGGGTTGTTTTTGAGGTGAAAACAAACTAACATTCTCAACCGAAGCTGTAAAATGCAGCAGAGAAGGATAAGCATACTGGTACGAGAGAAAGAGAGTATGCTTTAAAAGAAGATGACACCAGAGATAGAAAGAGAAAGAGCAATTAACGTAGTTACCTAATTAAGTCGTATTCTTTGACAAATCTGATTAGCAAACTCGAAAGCCGAGAGTTTTATTTTCCAAACCATGAAATTTTCGTGCCTTTTGCCATATCGTTAGCTAAGTGTTTTTTTTCAAATGACGGTTTATGATACAGTAGCAATATTAGCGGAAGCGAAAAATAGAATTTTAATTATCTACTACCACTAGAACTTATACTTCCTAAAACATCATCCAGCAACAGGTACTGCCTTCGCTTCTGCTGTATTTTTTGTCTTTTATGAACATATTTTCAGACTGTTTTACGACAATTGCATAGCGAGCTTAGAACAAGTTTAATAATAATTTTGGGAAAAGGGATGTCACTGCTAGAGTAACAAAAAACCGTGATATCACCATGTTTCAACATTCTATAGCTGGACCAGCTACAGTATGTTGAAGCTTTCTAGTAAAGTGTTCACGGAAGACTTACTGACTGCTGACTTTGCACTTTTGCCAGAGAAGGTAGCTCCAGTAAAGCTTCAAGCACGCACAAAAAATATCAAGAATTCAAAAAATTTTCTACTATTCTATTGTTTACTATATCTGTTATAGGTAATCTTAATTTAACTGCAGTATTTTGTGAGAGATGCAAAAAAGTTCCTGAGCGAGACGATTAGCAACATACTGCCGTGCCTACAGTTCACCTGATTGATACATTAATTTCGAGTGATGCATTCATTTCAGCATCAGCTTACTGACGTACAAATAGTGATCCAAACTTCATGTCGAATGTAAGAAATTGTACGATTGGTCGAAAACTTAATCTTTCCAATGAAAAGAAAACGAGCTGTGCATCTCATTGTTTGAATATTAATGGTATGAAAATACACACCTTTATTTATTGTTTCTGATAGCATTCATTGATAGTGACATTTTAGTCGAAGCCTACTGGTCTGAGTACGAGGGTAAACGGTTTTTTACAGCCCTCGTTTTTTCTTTTCATTTTAACTTCATTTCGTACTAAAGAGAATACTGTCTTTACAGAAAATTAACTGCTGGTAGCCATAGTCATTCTAATTTAAAATTATGACCCAGTTTCCATTTTACTAAGATAAATAGATTTATGATATATCCACTAATAAAATATAAAGTGATCCTAGAAGGTCATTCAAATATAACTGATAAAATTGTTGGTAAATTTTCACATAAAATATTTGAGTCGTTTACAGAAAGAGGTTTCAGTTAGATTGCGTCAGCACTTTTATAAAGTCCACCAGCAAACCTGAAAAGTTTCCTCGCCACCAGCATTCTATTACGAATAAATAAGATAGAGAAATAGGACAAATATTCCACTCAGTAATGATATTAGTCTCAAATATCTTTCTATGGCGTAAAGATTCTACTCTGTGCGAGAAAAATTATTTAGAATTTGAAATATTTCTTGCATTGTTATGTAGATTCTGAGGAGTAGATTATTTTGAAATACTTTGATAGTCACGTTGAGAAGCTTGGCTTTTAAAGTCCTTGAGCAAAAAATTCAGTTACGTCAGCTCAAGAAAGTCTACATTTTCTTCAACAATCATTTTAGAGATTACCTATATATTCCATTTCAAGAGATAATTTCATGAAGCAAGAATAAATTTCGGAATAATTCGGAATGAATTTTCTCGCTGTATCAACAAGAGACAGTGAAGGCCGAGTGTGGAACTCTGCATTAGAGATGGAAGTGCCTCGCCGTAAGACAAGTCTTGTAAGGTATACATATAATCGAAAAATTCAGCATGACTTATTCGTTTATTAGTAAAGTAATTCATTTTTCATTCAATTTATTAGTGATTTATTTTTTGCTAACTTAAAAATCGTACGTATTAAAGGGAACAAGTAACGAAAATTCTGAAATTTTGAATATTTGGTATGCGTATCTGTAAACAGGCTACACCGACGAAAAATGTAATGTTAAAAAAAGTCAATCGAAAGCAACATTATAATGATGAGGGAAAAAGTATATTGAAGAAAAAATATCACTGACTGAAGTTTTGCCAAATTAAGTTAACAGCGGGCTAGCATTGCAGAATTATATCAATGGTGTAACAGCTAATTAATTCCATCAAAGTAGTGAGGGAACTTAGCCGATAATTTGACATCGGATGTACATACAGGTAGTTTAGACAATATCCCGAGTATAACCTCGCTCACTAATGATAATATAACACCAAACTAACGATTCATGGGTGAATTGAAGGCGAGACAAAAATGACCTGCCAGAAATGGGAGAAACACGTGATGAGTTTCTCTAGTTACCAAAGCTGCCGCACGCGGGCATCCTTGTTCTATCCTAGTGATGGACGGAGCTCGTGCAGCCATAAACAAAAATAATTTTCAATATCAAATTTGAGGAATGAGAAGTAAAGGTTTTCACCAAAAGGCAGGAAGAGGTTCTGGCTAGTTCGAAAAAGTGGAAATTATGTAAATTATAAATAAATAATCATTAGGGGACCATTATCACAGCAGTATCCATTTTCAGGCGTGGTTGTGTTCAAGAAGATACCAGGTTTTGATTACAGTCATCCCCGGCATATAGCGCTGGTGTGACGGGACGCCTGGTTCGTGTACAAATTTGACGTAAAAAATACACAATAAAATCTAAAAAAATTGATAAAATGATAATGTGTTTCTCTCCATTCCTAAAAGCAAAGATCAAAATATGATTGCATTGACAAGTGAATCATGATTGCTTACGTTACATTACGAACCAGCTCGTCAAGGGTTGAGAGGTCGCTTCATACCTTTAGCATAAATATATGAGTGCACCCATTGACCTACAGAAGAAAGGGACAAAAAAAAAGCACACAGTTTAAATCAAACACATTTTATATTGTAATGATGTCTCAGGTAAACAAATTTGCAAATAATAAGAACACAGGGAACGCGAA
>VOMN01036225.1:0-16335 GCA_014899125.1 Orchestia grillus
GCTTTCCATACCTCATTTGTTTGAACTTGCCTTCGTTGAATTCCATATTGTTTGACCATACCCATTAGTAGATTTTGTCAAGGTCTTCTTGCAACTCAGCGTAGTTTTTGACACTTCTCACTTCTTTGAAGACACTTTTCTGAAGAACTATCCCCTCAGCACATCCCCTTCAGCGCATCCCCCTCAGCGCATCCCCTCAGGGGACGGGTCCAGCAAGCCAGACGTTATCAACTGACAAGGAACAGAGATTAATCTCATTTCAATTGTCGTTTCCTCCATGAAAATTGCATCCGTTAATTGTTTATGACTAATTAATTCATGAAAGCTCTCGTAACCCGTAATTTTAGAAGCCGCTGGTTAAATTCTTGAACCCACAAGCCCTAATTCGTCAAGTCAGCCTTGAACATATTTAATGCGAAGGAAATCGAGTAATAAGTCGAGTATTCTCCTTGAAAGTATCACGTGTATTGCATAACTATAGAGTTTACGCTAGCTTCTGCGCTATCGGCCTAACAGTAAGGTTTTAAGCAGTGAGTACGTGTGGAATTCTATGCAACGTGAGTACTATTTTTACAGCAAGGAAGAACGTTCAAAAAAATTGTTTTATTTGTTTATTTGAAGTTTTATAAAAACCGCACAACGAACAACAAATATTTATCGTCCAATTCAAGGTGAATACAAATAGCTTGCTTTCATTCCCAACCCTGGACAATCACACAGCGGACCAAGAGATTTGTTGAGTTTTACCAGATAAAGGCCCTCTTTTGTAATAATGGTTCTTGCGACTTACGATAAAGAAATGTTTCATCCCTGGAGCGAACTTCGAAGTATTTTCTAATTATTTTCGATAATTCGTCAATGNACTCTTAACTGCACCTTGTATCATGCCTGATACAGTTCACTGTAAGGACGTAGTCCTTCTGTGAGAAGTACCCAAGAATTGCCTAGGCTTCACATTCAAAAAATTGGTGCACTGAAAGGCTGAAAGGAGTCGGTATGTTCGCAAAATTGTGTGACATGTTGATTTGCGCCATCCGGAATGATGTTGAACAGGGCTGACGCACTCTGACACTCGCGTTTATTGGTCCAGCTGACAAATCCCCCCCTGAAAATCAAGCGCAATCTTCATGAAAAACGTGATCAATTTTAGGTTTTGTTAAGAGACTGACATCATTGCTCTCCTTGTTCCATTTTTCAATCACATTTTTGTAAATAATTGATTTCCGCTGTTCTTTTCCTTACAGTACAAAGAACTGGAAAACTTTTCACCGGAGCAGACGCACTGCACTGATCCAGCCGCCCGTCTGGGGCCGAGGGGCTGCAAGGCTCACAAGGCAACAGGCTCGTCGAAGCTCATAAAACTACAAAAGCGGAAAAAATGGAGCTCAAAGCGACGCTGCACCTTCTTGTTTTACGATGAAAAAAGGAGCCTGTAAAGAACAAGCCATCTCCGGCCCGAACTTTGCACCATCATCTCTTCAATATCCGAAGCTGCTCCGACGAATTTTATTTTGGCTATCTTTGAGCGAGAATTATTGACCTCTTTAATAATAAAGGCAGGCACAAATTCAATCGAGGGCATGAATGGAAGTGAGAGGAGCCATAAGCTTCAGCGATCGAGCGAATTTTACACGTCCGACAGAGCAGCCTCTGATGTGCACCCCTCCGCCTCCATCCTCCGTCATGGCCTCCTCCTCTTCCTCCTCCTTCTCCTCCACTGCGGTCTCCTCCTTATCTTCCTAGTTCACCTTCACTATTTTGTCCTCCCCTTTTGTCATTGCTTCCTTCGTTATTTCCTCTAACTCATCTGTTACGACCTTCTCCCCTATGCCCTACTCTCTTTCCTCCTCTTCTTCCTTTGCTACGTCCTATTTTTTATCCACCTTCGCTTCTCCTCTTATTCTTCCTCCTCCTCCTTCTCTTTCTTTACTATGCCCTCCTATTCTTCATGCTCCTTCGTTTCTCCTCCTATTCATCCTCCTCTACCGTCGCTACGTCTTACCATTCCTTCTTTTCGTCATGGTCTCCTTCAGAGTCCTTAGAATCCTCGATGTCCTCGCTCATCGTGGTCTCCCTCGTAACATCTTAAGGTCACAACATCGATACATTTCTTCACCCTCAGCTCCTCTCACTGCAGTCGCGGAGAAAGGTATACCCCATGTAAATAAAAGAGTCGAGTTTTACCAATATTAGGCACCCTGTAGGACATGAGTAATCCCGACCGCGCCTGTTTTATAGAAGGAAATTTTTCACTGAAGGAGCCCGAATGAGATAGGATCGCCTGCCGCACCGTCCATAGCGCGTTCACTGAACGTTTCGATTGAATGCATTGCCCACCATCTCCTAATGTTCGGGTGAATATACGAAATTAGACGTACAATATAATTGGACAACTTCGCGCAGGAAAACGGAGTCAGCGCGCGCACACTCAGGGGGTGCGGGCCCACATCTCGTAAGCCCCAGTTGCTCGCAACATGGCGTACCAAACGGCAGAAACAATACGTATCTGGGATCGGAAAAGTGGGTCTACGTTATCTTCATGGCGTAATCTAGCGGCAGCCAGTATGTCATCTCGACGTTCTTCTGTCTTAGCGCCTTTCGGGAGACTGACGCCTCCCAGCGTCCAGCGGTCCCTGTAACTCCCAGGTGATTAAGGTGCGTCTCCCAGCATCCTGCTGTCCCTGCAACTCCTGGGAGAGACGGCGTCGTTCCCTCAGAGCCCTGCCAGGGAGTGTTGGAAGCGTTGCTCGTCCGTGTCCCAATTACGGTCACGTCACACTAACAAAATTTACACGCCCTGACCAGAACCAAAAGAAAAGGAGTTCCCTGTCTCACCTCTGCCTCCCTCTCTCTCACTCTCACTCTTTGTTTCTGTCTGTAGAAATACTAAAATAACTAATTTACTCAGCGTTCAATGCTCCAGTTGTGCCCCTCTGAACGCAGCACTAAAAATTTTCCCGCTGATTACCAGACGCCGCCGCTCCGCAACCGCGCTCTTTTCGCGCTTTCCGAGACAAATGTTCCCGTCTGTGGATGTTTCGCAAAAATTTTAAGCTGAAAAGATCGATTTACACAGCTGCATGAAATACATATTCCTTCAACTTTGGCAAAAAGCTTTAGGGTTTAGAGTTCAATCACACTTTCACGGTGTGTACGCGTGCATCGAAACTTTATATTGGGAAACTGTAATAATATTTTTTTATTCCTCCTTATTCCTGCTTGAAATGCTTGCCCTGCTCTGTACATGTGTTATTTAAATTTTAAGTTGACACGCTTCATATTCTCAAGCACCGAACAAAAATTGAGCCCCTTATTTACCTCTGATGTCCTATTAAATTACATTAAACCTAAAATTCTTTCTAAAACTTTTCCTAAGTGTTTTTTCACATAAAATACTAGACCTGTTTTTAGCACTCATACAAATTAACGCTTCTTCCAAGTTCATTATCAGGAGTATAAGATTACTGGCTACTTAACGAACACAGCTATTAGTTACTCCAATTCACCATTCTACTCTACGACACATGGAACAAAAAAGACGCTCATAACTCGCTAGCATCTACCTCAATTAAGTCAAGCATCAGGTACGAGTCATGAGAGATTTGCGTCAACTGCACCACATCTCGCGAACGAGAACCTTCAATAAACGACTCCCAAAACAATTCCATCAAATGTGCCATAGAATATCAAGTGTCTGAAGGAAAATAGTCTCATTCTCTCTTTAGAGATGTTCCCGTGGGTTCACGAGCAGAATTTTTCCTATTGAGAACACCAGAAAGACAAGTAAAATAAGCAGCGCAAGTTGATGCTTCAAAATTGGGAACTCACATAGCTCATCATGCGAATATAATACAGAGCTCCTGCTCACCCGCCCGATGACGGGTTACGCTAACAGGTCTTCTCCAGCACTCCCGGTCGTTGGGAAGAGTACGGAGCAAAACAAGCACAGGAGTGACCATAACCCGTGTAAAAACTTGGACGTAACTGTCGTAAACTGAAGACCGCAAGTGTCGGGTTATGTGTACGGTGAGCGAGACCAAACGGTCTGACACACTAGTTCGTTTAATAAAAGCGAAATAAAATAAAGAATGACCAAGGCCATGTATAACCTACAGCAACATTAACTAAAATTGCATAATACACATACTCTTGCAAGCGAAGAACCTACTGGTCATTATAACTTCATTTCGCTTTTATAATATAATCCAGCGAAGCGTTAGACCATTTTACCACAGCCTGCACTCACACACACAGACAGACAGACACATATGCATCATACGTGACGCGTCCCTCAGCTGGACGCACTTTCCCGCCGCTGCTCAGGCTGTCGCCACCGCGTCTCAAAAAGACACTTTTAGGTGAAGTAACAGCTTGATGAACCGGAATTCAAATACTGGTCCTGTTCCTGACGCGCACAGTTTATTGAACTAACGCATGACTTGTGAAGTTTGGTTTTCACGAAAAAGTCAATTCAAGTATCTTAAAAGGTAAGCTGGGGGAAATTTGGAGTGTACTGTTAGAGAGGAGTTGGTTAAATATTGTACTATATGCACAGTAAGCTCGGCTGGTATGTAATATTGTTACTTTCATGTAAACGCACATTTTTCGTATTTCATTTACGCTTCATGCAAGAGAGATTTGTACAAATTTTTACAATGAAACTCAAAGTTTGATAAATTCCACAACGTAAAGATCAAATCGCATGGTTGAACATCACCTCACTGGAACATCACAGCGTGAAGCCCTCACAGCGTCACAGCCTGTTCGTTTAAATGGCGCTCCTTGATCACGCTAAGGGGTCAGGGACGCTGAATTTAAATAAAAAATAACAATCAAGAACGCGGAAGGGAGATTCTCGGCTTGTCTATTCTAGCCTTTCCGGGGCACTACGCACTACATCGGACCCGCTCATAAAGGGTGGCTCACGTAAACGTATGTGTACGTCATTTTAGAATAAGAAGACCTCATCTAATAATGAGCCCATATGAACTCATCAGTTTAATTAAATGCATTTGCCAATGTAAGAATCACTAAATACATTCTTCATTTAGTATGTTGGATTTATGACACATTACCGTCGTTTATTTTCAAGGCTTAATTTCCGACGAATTATTGATATTTTAATGTGAGGTGTGTAGTACTGTGTACATATGTACGATTCCGTGAGACACCTTAGATGCGTACTGCTGTTAGCGCTCATTGTGCTCGCTCTGAAGCGACCAGTTGGCCCTCCTGCACCCACGACCCGCCCGAGTTGGACCCAGCAGCCAGTGCTGCTTGATCGCAAGGCGTAGATGTCTCCTCAGGGCCAAGTTTCGAGTTGCGCGGGCTCCATCGACATCGATTGCTCTTAAATGCACATTATTTACTAGAGTTCAGTTTTTCACAAGAACTAAATTTCACACACGAAAAATTTTGGCAGATTTTCACGATAAAATTCAGGGTTCGATTGAATTCGGATATCGCGCAGCTCGTCATGTGCAGAGCCACGTGCTCGTGCGCCAGCCGGCAGCAACCGTCCGCTTTAACCCTCCTTCGAATTTAAATTTCGAGAAAGTCCTACATACAAGTTTATATTTGTTGTATCGAAGTACGTACTTCTTCCCCACCCTCAGCAATCAGAAAATTATCGAAGAACCCTCAATTTTCCGTTCTTATTCCGTAATTGTTTTCACATTCACGTAATTCTTAGAGCCACACGTAAGCTGGGAGCCAGCGGTAAAAAACTGCGATAGGTAATAAATTTATATGAGAAGCAAACTTTTAACAATTAGCTGAAACTCGAATGGGAGTACTACCCTTCACTCAAATAGGAGTACTACCCTTCACTGCCAAAAACAAGAGGCCAAGTCCTTCAAAGGCTGCAGGCGTTCCTGCGCAGCTGCTGCGGGCAGCGCGTGTCCGCTGTGGGGTGTAGTGACGAGCGCTCTAGCTATTCCATGGCCAGAGAATGCGACCGCTTGCCTTATACATTTCAGCCATACGCTCTTATTCACAAAAATGTAATACTCTGGTATGCGCGAGGTATATTTTAAACTAATTTAATAATAATTAATCTAATAAACGAATGATAACTAATCGCTGCATCGGTCTTCCTTGAAGAAGCAATCTATTTTTCTGAAATAGACTAACTAAATACTCGTATTGCGTCAACAGTCGTTCATATTTCGTATACTTGTGTGTACATTTACCCTAGTTTGGAACGAAACCTTAAATTGAACAAATACTACACTGATCATAAACAACTTTTTTATCTTACCCTTCGCGTGTAGGGGCCACGAATCATTACAGAGTACCACAATTATTTTTATCAAAGCTCCTTACTTTCTGACATTTGAAACCAGTAAGGGGAAATAAAAGAAAAATCAGCTTTTTATAGTTTTTAGTTCCGAACCTTCACATTTTGTTCTTCAAATTTGGACACTACTGTATGTCCCCTTTCAAATAATGAATGTTACGGGAAATGAAAAACTATTGGGACGTACTCTTATACGTTCTAATTCAGAAGATTCATAATTCTAATCACTCTCTGTGACCTCTTCTTCGGCATGCTCATGTTGCTTATATATTACAGGAAATACATCAATATATTTTCTTTCGAACCTAAAAAAATTCAGCGCACATAAGGTTGCGTTAGAAAATCGGAGCAACGTACCCTGTTTTTCTTCGTTTTCTTGATATCGCTACCAAAGATGTGCACGACGCCTTGCATTCTAATTCCCAGGATCGTTCGTCAGAAAAAAAAAAGCTTAGACTAAAACCAAAATAAACTTCCAGCTTTCGACAAAGTTCTCTCTTAACAAAGCTGTTTCATCGACGTCACGTCAAAATTAACACTCTGAGTAACATTTTTTCAGCCATTTTGAGTTAATAAATTCCTCACTGATCGTTTCTTTACGTTTTGTAGAATTTCCTCATCCCCCGGGACCCACGTACGTCATATTGCATTGCTTTCCTATCACGGCCACTTAGTGATTCCCTTGCAAAAGTTTTCCGCTAAAACTTTACTGAAGTCTAAAGAACAAGGAGAGAATTTGCCGTGCAATGCTTGCATCTTTGCTGGCTTTTTTCTGCGTAAAATTTACGGGAGCCTCTCAGTTTGCTGACCCACTACCGTGAAACAACCTTAACAACACAAAAATTCACTGTTCTTTCGCTCGTTAAAAGATTTACTCTGAAGGGCGTCGATAATTGATCGGTCTCCGTAAAATTCGGAGAGATTTTTAAAGGTAGAAGAATTAATCCATCACCTTTAGTCAAATTGCTTATAGACGAAGGAGTAAAACAAAGGTTCACCCAAAATCATACCTGGAGACGAGAATGAAGCCGCTTGTTCACGTTTGAAGGCGGGAAATAAAAAGCGTAATACATGCAGCGCGGCGCCCTGAACTCCTCGATGATTTTGCCGCATTTTTGCGATACATTTTCCTTTTTTTTCCGAGTAAGTTTGCCGACAACTTTGAAATTACTTTAATCTCTGCGATGAAGTGTAGGAAATCTGCGTGAGTGTGTGCTTTTTCCAATTATTTCTCGAGGTAAACGATTTGAAGACGTTGCACGATAACGATTGAAAGAGAATCACGATGACTATTGACGGTGTAGTACGATAACAAAGGAGCAGTACGATGACTATTGACGGCGCATTGCGATAACAACCGATTCTGTGATACGATAGTATTTGATGGTGTACTACCATGATTTACTGTGCGTTACGATAACTGACGGTACGGCACGATAACAATCTACAGTACACTGCGATAACCGCAGACAGCGCGCGGTACGAGAACAACAGACAGCCCCACGCAACTCGACATCCGCAATGCTCCTCAACTGGTCAGTCCCGCACGGTAACAATTTCCTCTAATTTGCTGCTCCCGCAAACAGAAAGACTTCGCCCGCCAATTTCGTGGTTGGCAAAGTGAGTTTTCCTTTGCTTTGATTTCCCGCGCACCCGCTTCTCCGCGGAGACTTTTATGCTGACTCCCTCCACTGCACCGCCAGGATCCACGTCGTAATTGCAGAGTAATTTTAAACTCGAGCTTTACAATCCGAGTCATCGACTTGTGCGATCGAATCGTCCTGCTTTCAAAGAAGGTTCGGGACGCGGAGGTTTATTGTAACTCGGTTAGCTATGATTATACATAATGTTGCTTGACCGTCTCTTCCGTATTTGATCGCATCCTAACACTCACGCTCGATATGTACGTACAGGGTGTCTCTCAGAAATTTGTACCTCGCCTTAAAATCCCACTATATAATAATAGCCTGATGTTGCGTCCTTGGTTGGTTGGTCCGACCGACCGACCGTCTCTTTGTCACGTTCTTAAGGATCTAGATAGGAGAAAATTCCCGGGTCCGTCGCCTGTGAGAGAAGACAGTCCCTATCAGTGCTACTGCAAATAACATTATTTCATGTCAGAGTGACCTTAAATGAGCGAACATCTTAAGAAATTAATTGCCCCGCCATTTTTGGCGGTGATCGACAATAAATGACAATAACAATAGTAGGCCGAATATGAGGCCGGAGAAATGAAAGAAAGGTATCATGAATACAGCGTACTGACTGAGGTTTTCGTTTATTAAAGAGACTAGGGGAACTGAAATCGGCTTAATGTTAGAAGAATTATTGATACTAGCAGACAAAACCCGCCAAAAATGGCGGGACAAAACATGTTCAATTCTTAACATGCCCTTGAATTACCGGTAGCTCGTGACATGGTTATTTTCAGTATCACTGATACCGACTGCCTTATCTGACCGTCTTGCCATTAGTTTGGGAATACGGACCCGGATTTTTCTCTCATTTAAATCCTTAAACGTCTCTGTCGCTCTCTTGCTGCTTCTCTTTGCAATCTTCTTCTCTCTTCCATTGCTTTGGGAGGGCAAAACGGTTCAACTGTTTTTTAGAGAAATTTCAGTTACAATGCTTTCTTTTATGCACGCCAGTGCTGTAGCTGGTGCGCGTATCATAGATACAGTTATTCATATACTGCGATGTTCTGCATGTACTGCAAAGTGTGACACAGATAGTTACAAGCGTATTAATATGTAGATTTTAAAGCGAATTATGCATGCATTTTATAAATAAACACATGTCAATTAAGATAGACGTTCAGTGCAGTAGTGCCAGTGTCCCAGTCAAGGCAGCATTCTAACGTAAAATATACTCGAGGTGACAGTGAACTTGGTTATCTCTAGTCTATAGTACAAAGTAATAAGACATTAAAGAAAATATAAAGAATCAGAGCCCCTAATATTAAGTGCGTCATTTTCTTTTCGTAACTAGAGCTCCATTCGTCGCATTTCAACGTGTCAAACATGACAAAGATATTAAAACGTCCTCATAAATATAAGTTTGTTGTAAGAGTACATACGATGTACTCATAAAATCTGCCCCAGAACAATCGCCAGTCACTTGGTTTTTAAGCTTTAGGCCCAAATTTAGAGCAGCCAATTAGGATCAATTCGAATAGCGATTATTGAGCCATAATAAGGCCGTGATGGACTCGGGTCATCGCACTCATTGCTTAAATAAATGCCACCCGCGCCCTCATCACACTCCAGCCATAACTCGCGTTGTCAACATGGACGTGCAAATGAAGTATTCCACTACTCATATCAGTTCCAAATTCAACACAAATTGCTTTCAAATTTCAATCAGTGAAGGAAAGTAGGTGTACTCAGCCTTCGAAGGTTGAAATTCAAATTTAAATTTTCCCAATTCTCCAATTTTCAAATGAAATTGAACAATCTGCTGTTTTTGTTAAAAAGAAGTATAGAGCTTTGGAAATGAAACTGCGTCGTAGAACTCGCTATTGTATCAGGACATTTTACGTGAAAAACTAATTCGTAAAATGGTATTCCTTTGACATATGAACCGCTCCTAAATTTTACATTATAGTTAAGGGTTTGCTGTGGATCCACGGAAACGATAAAATAAACTTTCAGCTCCCACCAAGTCTCCCAGACTTTGTATTAGGTGTAAGTGGACTGACAGCCCTCCTGAGTCATCATGTGGGCACGAAACGTACGCGCAAGAAAAGGAAGGCAGGGGAAGGAAGAGGACGACGCGCCCTTGCGGCTGTCGCTCCTGGTCGCTTCTGTGCCGGGAACAGCGAACACACAGCGAGGAACAGCGAACACACAGCGAGGAACAGCGAACACACAACGAGGAACAGCGAACACACAACGAGGAACAGCGAACACACAAACGAGGAACAGCGAACACACAACGAGGAACAGCGAACATACAACGAGCAAGAGCTCCCACGGTACAGGGTTTATCATGAGTATTCATGCTTCCTCTTAATAGTGGTTACCGTCATGTTGAGCAAGGGCTTATTATACATGTCATTAAGGTGTCCTCGTTGACGGTGTTTAATTTAATAACGAACAAGGCTTAGCAGTGTATTGGAATTACTAAGCTTATCGATCCATATCAATTCAAGTTCAGCAAGGGCCTATCATCTATTTACCCTCATTAATGAAATTTGATATCATAATTAATTGGCAAAGTTCATCGAGAGCTTATCGTACAAGTCATTTATGGGTCTTGATGGTAGCTATTGTGATGAGCTAGGTTCAGCGGCATATCGGAATTACTCAGCTTATCGGTCTGTATTAATTTAAGTTCACAAGAATAATTTACAAGCAATTCAACTGAATTTAGGTCAACGCTTCCTACGGGATCTACCGATGCGCGACTGAGATTGTTGCTATGATGACATCTCAGTCTTGGTGTACTAATGCCTTCGTTGTTCAATAATTATGTCAGCGGGCTGAACGCCGTTTGTGAGGTCTTTTTTTGGGGGCAAGAATGATGGAAACTTTTTTCATATTTGTGTGCTTCAGGCATGAAGTATAATCAATGTTTCCTGTTTCTCTTTTTCGCAAACGAACGTTCAAGCCTTCAGCCACAACATGAATTCAACAAGGATCGAAATAAAATAAAGACAATCTGAGCCTGAACTCACGTCTGAAGAGGTTTTTTGAACATCGGTAACATCGGAAACAGAAATTATAAAATCTAAAAACCCTATCAATTCACATAGCTTACCGATATTAACGTTGACAATTTATTCATCTTTTCATAGTACCGCCGGTTGGCAGCGATCGCTTGCACCAAACCGCAACGTATAGGATAAAATTTTAAAAAATGTTCGTCACGTGAGCGGACCTGTGCGCTTCACCAATTTGGTTCGACGTATCCTACATGCTCAGGAAATTCCCCAGTGTACCGGAATTCCTCACTAGTCCGGGGGACTTGGGTGCTACGTCTTGCAGCGCGGCAGCCGCGTCGCACACACCCGGCCCCGCCTGGGACCACTCATTGCTTACAGGTCTCGGCAGCAGTCGGTAAGTTCGAAGGTTTTTGGGATACACTTAGCGAGGAGCAACACTATTCAATTAAGCAGAATCTCAAAAATATGTAATAGAATGCAAATGAAGGCGCTACTCCCCTGACGGATGGCTAAAAATAGGCGTAAGTGTCGACGTTAAATTGCAGCGATAACACGGCAAACGGGCCCAACTTTTGAGGCAGAACGCTTGTATTTCGGGGAGAGCGCCGCAGAAAATGGCCTTCTGCTCTTTCCGTCCCCGGCATAAAAAATGGTGCCGCGTAATCCTACGGACACGGGGAGTCTCTAGTGCACTCCCCAACCTCGCTTCACCAGCGCGGGGATTACGGGAGCGCCCGTGCGTTAGGGCACCATCCATCAACTTCCTTAATTGGAAAGGTGTTCATTGGGATCTTTGTTTGTTTTTGAATCATCGCTGCATCTTTTCTCCCTGGCTTTTACCCGTGACTGTACTGTTCATTTCATGAAATTAAATCATTTGTTGCCAAATGGTCACGTTGAGTAGAATGGGTATTCGGCTACATCTTTTCATTCACAAATTCTAAGTGACGTATAGAATACTAAAGAACAACACTCGATTTTTCTAAAACGGCTTAATTGAGAACCTCAATATGGCAGAGAGAGTTAACCCTGCACTGCTCCACGTAGCGCTCCTCCCCACAGTTTCCTGAATTGACAACTCTTACTACTGGAGCACTGTCGCTACCATTGAGTCACCTATGACACAATCACACATATCACAATGACACACCTCTTGCTGCTGGAGCGCAGTCACTATTATTGAATGACATGTGGGCGACAGCTACGTTTCCAATCCTACCTCCATCGCACTCGTGCGAGTGAATTGATGCTTTCTTTCCTTGTTCCTACCAGCTGATTAGGAAATTGGGTCTGGTTGTGAATGTGTTAAGTGCACTAACGTACAAAATTCCAATCAACAAAGCTTGATAATTTGGACCCTTCCCTGGCACGTTTTCTGCTGAAAACACAAGTTGTAGACGACTTAATTTGCCCGCGATGCCCGAGCACACTCGAGAATGGTCGGATCGTACCGAGAGAGGTCAACGAAGGACGAATAAACTTTTTTCAGCCAGCCCCCTCGTACTAAGTTGAAAAATTCGACAAAGGCCAAAACGAGTGAGCTCGTTCATGCTGCAGAAGAGTGTAATAAAGCGCAACAAAGTACACGTTGCCAAAGGCCTACGCTGCCGACACCCGCACCGCACGCCGTGGCCCCACGGCCTTCTCTCGCTGCGGCCTCAGGACACAAGCGGCGGTCCCCATTGGCGCTGCAGCAGGAGTCTGTGACGGCTATTTATGACCAGAGTATTGGTTGCAAGTTGAGCGTGTTTGGATTATTGATGCCAGGGCCACAACACCGTCACTGCCCGCATCTGTCACGTCAATTATGGTCAGGTAAGACCTCGTTGCGCACATTTTCTCACGTGTTTTACCCAGGCATCGCTGCGAAGAACATCACTGGAAGCCCTTTAACGCAGGTACAGGAGAGGCAGGTCATGTGGAGGTCAAGTACCAGGCACTGCCTTCCACGACCGCTTATAAATTTAGCAGATTTCTGTACCAGATAATCGTTGTGAAAAAAGCGAAAGCACAAGTAGTTTAAGCTCTCTTGCAGTTTTTTCTACGCATGAAAAAATTTTCGTTAGAAGTTACACAAGTGCTGCTGCTAATCTATTCCTTTCACATATGGCGTAGCATCAACATGAGCTCAAGTTAGTGAAAAACATTTAGTATAAGAACGATGAATAGACTATAATTTTATTGTCGAACTCTGTTCATTGGTGCATTTTACTATTCGTTTATCGTTGGTGAACTGTGCCACCTGTTTGTTCTTGGTGAACTGTGCCACCTGTTTGTTCTTGGTGTACTGTGCCACCTGTTTGTTCTTGGTGTAATGTGCCACCTGTTTGTTCTTGGTGTACTGTGCCACCTGTTCGTTGTTGGTGTACTGTACTACCTGTTTGTTTTTGGTGTATTGTATTTGTTACAGGTGTTTGTGTACCAATTTATTCATGCAAGGTACGAGTCGTAATATATGTTGCTAAGGGCGTGCGTTTTAGATGAAATTTGCTGCCTCACACGTTAGAATTGGCGCAAAATGGCAACTGCACGCTAACAATATCGCCGGGTATTCAACTATGATGATTCATAATGAGTACGAAGTGCATTCTCCAGAGATCAGAATCATTTAGAAGTACAAAACAAAAGAAAGCGAGCAATCAAAACGCTGTGAGATTCAAACAAAAAAAGCTTGTAACGCGAACTCGCTTGGAAACGACGTTCAAATCATTTACTAAAAACCCTTCTGTACACAAAACCAAGTTCGTTCAAAAATGCAGATAAACGTAGGAAAGCGTGCGTTTTCTACCCATAGCATAACGCTGGGTAGTACGCAATAGAATGCAGACAGAAGTTATAAAATTTAAAGGTGAGCGCCTGTGGAAGGCTTTGCGAGATGATGTTGAGCCGATAACATCTCGAAGGTTTTAGAAAACGAGCAAAGAAAGCCAAGGGCCCCAAAATTGGCGTTCGTCGTGAGAGGACGTTATTACAAACATTATTAAGTAGCAGGTGGCTGGCAAATATTTCAATCAGTCGAGCCTGGCACTAATAAAATTTGTCCGAGGCACCAGCAGGACTGAGCCATAAATCTCACGGCCCCCAGACCGCAGAACGATCCTCCAGCTCGGCACTCCGGCACAGCTCAATATTTGGAGCGTTTCTCAATTTCTGCTTCATTCACGCACTTGCTGAACTCGTCCCTTGGTTCAACTCGCAGCATTTTACTCGCCGCTCTCTCAGAACACGAGGTTCATGTCACGAGCTCTTCCTGTGGAACGCTAGTTATGCTCCCTTAGATGGTCTCTCGGCACACCATGTTCATTTCAAGAGATATTTCATGGAAAACGATGCTTCGAAACTTCATTTCTCTCTCGTTTTTTCAGATGACAAACTGTACAAATTTTCGAAACTGTCTTGTTCATGCAGCAGAAGTTGTTTCATAAATCCTACCTCAAGTCACTTATTCGAGAAGAAAAACCTTGAAACTTGTTTACTTAATCTTGCATTAGGTGAAGTTACATTTTTTGAAGTCCCTTTTTGGGTCACTCATTTGTGAGAAAAATTTGAGCATATCTGCACGACTCAGTGAAATATCTAGGCAGTTCCAGAACAGATCTGAACAGATCTTTCGATTCAATTAGCTTTGACCGCTTCTAAATTTTCCCCATACTTCTATATTTTTAATTTTTAACAAATTTGATCATAAATTATTGAATTTTAGGTAATGGTGCAACAATTTTAACGGGGCTCGGGCTTGTTCCTAAATTTACGCTTGAAAAAATAAGTCCGATTTGAAAATAATCGTTATCTTCAGAGTCTGTTAATGTTAATAAAAAATAGCGAAAGTGTAAAGGTCAACGAATTGGCTCGCTAGCTCCAGAGAGTGACACTAAAAATGAGCAATGCCCTGAAAAAAAAACGATCAAGTAACGTAAAAATGAAGACTTCGAAGAAATGTTTCAACTTAGAGAAAGGAAGGCAAATATTCGTGGCGGCGGTGCCGATAAGCACACGACGCGAAAATTAGGACTCGAGTACAACCAAAATGAAACTTGAAACAAAGCCGAGTGATTAAGGACCATTTCTCTACACATACATGCAAGCTGGACGTAAACATGAGGCGAGCCTTTGTCAGCCTCTATCAGCTGACAAAGCCTGGGCCGTTCACAGGTTCGAGCCGTAGCCATTAGAAGGCAATGCTTGCCTACGTTTATTTGGCGCGGTGACGAAACAATAAATTCTCTCCTGACGGCTTCCCATGATCGATGATGTCCTCCGGTACGCAAAATTTTTCAGTGAGAAATATGACGGCAGTGAAATAGTGCACAGTGATGGCAACCGACCGATGCACCGTGATGGCAACCAACCGGCCACCGTGATGGCAACCAACCGATGCACCGTGATGACAACCAACCGGTGCACCGTGATGACAACCAACCGGTGCACCGTGATGACGACCAACCGTAACTGCTTTCCTATCAAAACCGAACACTTTATAGGTTATACATTCAACAACTAAGTCACCCCGTAAGTTCAGTTCGTCAGACTAGGTCTCTAGTCCAGCAATGCAACTCTACATTGAGAGCACCAGTGCTCTTTGGAAAATGTTGACGCCGGTAAAAAGACGGAGTCTAAAGATCGCAAGAAATATGCATACGTCGCCTGTATGTTGCACGGAAGCAAGTCGGAATTCATGACAATGAAAAATTGGGCGAAATGAAACAGAAATAACAATGAATAAGAAGTATTTTTCATAACAGTCATCGAAAATATTGATTCCAAATATTGCGTTACAATTCTAATTGACACTCCCAGCTGCACAGCTCACGATGCTACGAGTTCCATCGCAAGGGAATTCTCTAAATTACAGATCAAGGGCACAGGCATAGCTTAAAGTTCTTCATGTGCAACTTTATCATCTGCTGTGAATTATAAATCAGTACGAAAGACGGTCTTTGAATAAAAAATCATTGGCGCTAAAGTTCGAAGAAATTTTCTCTCGACGCTTGCTGAGAGACACAATTAAGGAAGGCAATAAACTTCCGAGGAAAAAACGTGAGGCAGAATGGCTGAGGCACCGCAAATGTGGACGTGAGGCAGACGAGGCAGAGCAGGCAGAATGNCATTGACGCAGTTCATATTTATGCTGGGTTTATATAGCTCGTGCTCGTGCGCAGACTTGCTGTATATACGTAGCTCATCCTGAGGTAGGATTTAAATTTAGTTAAACCCAAAATTATTCACACCCTTGTATTATTCTTGAATGTATTTGAATAAATCCTTCAAAAAACAACACTTATAACCAAACGCCTATCCCAGAAGTTTTGAAGATGTTCTAGAGTCACAAGTAAAATGAGAGCTTTTGAAAAAATTATTTTAAAAGGAATAATGA
>VOMN01036226.1:0-12513 GCA_014899125.1 Orchestia grillus
ATGAGTGAGAATTTGTTGCTCAGTAGTAGCTCTAGTCCTGTAGAAATGTGCTTGTAAGAATTTGTGTTGCTCAGTGGGGGCTCTAGTCCTGCAGAAATGTGCTTGTAAGAATTTGTGTTCCTTAGAGGTGGCTTTAGTCTTGTAGAAATGTGCTCATGAGAATTTGTGTTCCTTAGAGGTGGCTTTAGTCTTGCAGAAATGTGCTAATGAGAATTTGTGTTCCTTAGAGGTGGCTCTAGTCCTGCATAAATTGCAGTATTTCACAAGAGCCTGTTGTGAGTTGAGCTTTGTTATTAGATAGGCTGTCTTTCCCTATTTTCAGTCGGGCAATTTCGACTGGGATTTCGGGCAATCCAGCTGTAATGTTTTGGCCTCTTCTGACGACCTATTTTGCAGACCACGCCATCTGTGGCACCAGTTCTTATCTGGCTGCAAGGAGGCCCCGGCGGATCGTCTCTGTTTGGGCTATTCTCGGAGAACGGCCCCTTCAATGTAGACAAGAACTTGGAGCTTGTGTATCGCAACTACTCTTGGACCAACACCCACAATGTGCTTTACTTTGATAATCCAGTTGGGACTGGTATGTTTATCGTGTTAGGTCTGCATGCAAGCTTTTTTCATTCAGAAAGTTTCTTACCAAGGAGTACTCATCTCTAAGCTTCAATAAACCAAATTATTAAACATTTAGTTTTGCCATGATCAGTTGTGTACTTTTGGTGTATTTCTTTGTATAGAAATGCTTAGTATGTAATAAAAATGTACTCATAAATGAGCAGTAAAATGTTCCAAATATGTTCTTTAATAGCAATTACCAACTTCAAGCATAGCAATCTGTGACTTTGATATGCTTTTGAGAATACGTACCACTCCGAGTGGAGAGATCCAGCATTCCTGTGGAATAGACCTGCAGATTGTAACAGTCTCGCTTGAGAAATATGTTGATTAAAAAAATGGCTGTTGTAGGACGGGGTGTAATTTTTTCACAAAATCTTGTATAAACTTCTAAGCCATAATGTCATCTTGCGATTTGTATTTATGCTTTTATCACCCTCAGGGTGCATTGAATAGGTCATAGGCAATAAGATTAGTTTAGTTAGGTTTGTTCATCCTTTGCAATGGGGACTGGCATCATCAGGAGGACATTGTTTGGTTACCTCAGCTTTAGCTTGGCCTTTGAAACTTCTGTTTTTTGTGCCCACTTAACTTTCTGTTTTCATGCCTTCTCTCATTACTATTTATCTTCTCTGCTTCTTCCTTCTTAACTTGCTGTTCCTATGCTCAGAACTTTGTGAGGGGACACACTTTTGCCTGGATTCCACGTTTCCTGAAGTCCACACTAAATGGTCGCTTCTGTTTCTTTGGATCGCATTGCATGTGGGAAGGGAGCTGTAAACATCTAATAATCTAATCTACCGCCTGAACATACAATTTAAGTTTGACTTCATTTGTTAGCAAAGCATCTATCCATTTATTGATTGTTACCATCTTTTCCATGGTGCTTGTTTGTTCTCTTAATACTTGCGATCATAACAAGCTCGCTGCCGTAGCTCCATGACGACCTGCGCGTGTGTGTCCAGGGTTCAGCTTCACGAACTCGAGTGCGGGGTACGCCACCAACGAAGCTGAGGTGGGCGAGGCTCTCTACTCTGCCGTCGTGCAGTTCTTCAAGCTCTTCCCTGAGCTCAGGCGCAATGAGCTCTACGTGACAGGAGAGAGCTACGCTGGTGGGTCTGACCTGCTCTGCGAGTGAGGTTTCTGAATGAGCCACAGAAGTGTGTCCAGATTTTCAAATACTTCTTACTCATTAAGTATTGGTCGCAGAGACCTAGAATTGGTCACATTTTAAACATTAATTTGCTTACTTGCGTCCGTTAAAATGTCTTGGTTCATTGGAATCGTTTGGTTACAGTTATGCAAAAAGTGTGGTTTTTGCCTACGAAATTACTGATATTGTTTAATTTAAATCATACACAAATTCAATTTCATTTTACCTCTCTGTTGAATCTCTGGGTCAAGAGAGTGTGTGGATGAAAGAAAGAGCTCCATGTCAGAGAACTATTGACGAAAGGAACAATTTAATTGAACGGAGTATTGATAAAGTGTGTCATTGGAGTTGAGCATAGGATGAAATGGCCACCGCGCAGTCCCGATCTGACTCCATGCGATTTTTTTAGACAACTTATAAAAAAGTTTACGAAAAACCTTCAATGGACTTGCGACTCCATCACCAGAAATGTAAACGTACTTAGAAGCTACCTAAAAATGATTGGAAAATCAATGCAAGAAATGAAATACTGGTGTCAAAAATGGTCTGAAAACAACTGTGACCGTTGATTTGTGTTGAAACACGAATATGGGCTGAAATGGAAACTTATTTGATCAATATTGTTGAATATCTCACTTGAAAAATTCCTAATATTTATTTATATTCTTCTATTCTAATACTCAGTGTAATTTTAGCAAAGAAACTTGGGGCTGGCTCCAAGAAACGGTCCACTCGCGGTCCAAAGAAACGGTCCACTCGCACTATTTGTCCACACATAATGCATTTTTTTGTGTCACTGTACTTTAACTGTTCCTTTGAAACGAAATGTATTTTATCTGCCATAAGAAGACAAACTAGTGTTAAGGACAAACCACGCTGAGCCTTCTACGGAAAATACTGAGTTATGAGTATTTAAAAATCTTGACTTTTTCGTGGCTCACCATGTAGTGGGGTGGTGGTGGTGGTGGTGACGTGTGTATGACAGTAACGTAATGATAGTTTGTGTGGAGGTAGCGCGATGGTAGAGTTTGTGTGGAGGTAGCGCGATGGAAGAGTTTGTATGGAGGTAGCGCGATGGAAGAGTTTGTATGGAGGTAGCGCGATGGTAGAGTTTGTGTGAAGGGAGCGTGATGGTAGAGTTTGTGTGAAGGGAGCGTGATGTTGGTGTGTGAGGCATACTGTGTTGTCTCTGATAGATGAAGTTTTTGGTAGAATTCTTATGATAAAAAATTTGCTATATTTTCAAATTTATGTTCTACTTTATTCAACTTTAGTAGGAAAATAAATATGAGGAATAGTACAGCGGCAGTGGCAAAATGAATCCATCAAATGAGTCGGTAAGTTTAACACGTTGGTTGCGATGATGCCATCTTCCTAGGGGCAAAACGACCCACCGGTGGGTCGTATCGCAGTCAATGTGTTAATGTAAATGAAAAAGTGGGTATAACTTTCTCATGAGCTTGCATGCCAGGGCGTAATTTGAGCCGACCACATCCTGCGTTCACTGTGAGGTTCCAAGAAATGATCCCGTAAGTGCCCAGAAATTACCTTCAACTGCGAATTGTGGGCCTCTTGGTCCCAGTGAGCCAGGAAGCTCCCTTCCCCTCATTCACCAGGCACACAAATATGAGTGCCACTTGACCACGCACAACTGCACTCTGGTGGATATTTCCATGATGCGATATTTAGGCTATGAAAGCAATTCTTCCGAGCGATCGTATAGAAACAGAGCTGTCAGCTGACTCCACAGCTGTCAGCTGACTCCACAGCTGTCAGCTGACTCCACAGCTGTCAGCTGACTCCACAGCTGTCAGCTGACTCCACAGCTGTCAGCTGACTCCACAGCTGTCAGCTGACTCCACAGCTGTCAGCTGACTCCACAGCTGTCAGCTGACTCCACAGCTGTCAGCTGACTCCACAGCTGTCAGCTGACTCCACAGCTGTCAGCTGACTCCACAGCTGTCAGCTGACTCCACAGCTGTCAGCTGACTCCACAGCTGTCAGCTGACTCCACAGCTGTCAGCTGACTCCACAGCTGTCAGCTGACTCCACAGCTGTCAGCTGACTCCACAGCTGTCAGCTGACTCCACAGCTGTCAGCTGACTCCACAGCGGTCGGCTGACTCCACAGCGGTCGGCTGACTCCACAGCGGTCGGTTGACCCCACAGCTGCCAGCTGACTCTACTTCATTCTGCTGAGCCCGAATTTGACGCAGAGCGTCTGGTAGCCTATATGCAGCTGGTGCTGCATTGCTTGTGCTGAATAAACACATACGTACGTACAGTATAGTGAAGAACATTTACTGCTTTCAGTGTTCTATCGTGAGTGAATCTTCTTTCACGCCCCTACCTGGAGTTCCGGTTTTCTTGGGGGACCGGTCGGCGGCAGACAGCGCTACTCTGTATTGGAGTGAACGGGAACTAGTCGGAGAAAGTCAGCAATTGCATGATGCGCGGGGCAGATCCCGATGGCTTGGGATCTCAGTGCCGCCCATTCGGTTCTGTCTGGTTGGGAGAGATTCCTAGACTCCTCGCTTCAGGAGGGTCCCAGGGGACGGTAGCATAAACCGCTCACTTACTAAGTTATTTAAAATTATAGCTAAAAACAAATCATTAAAATGAATTTGCGACCTAAATTGCTTTTTCCTGGTATTGCGTGAAGGCTGTCGAAATGTTTTGTTCAAAACTTTCCTTCTTCTTTTTTATTGAGCCTTAATTGAAAATGTCGGCACTTCTTTCTTATAGATGCATTGCATTTTAATTGATATTATCACTACAAATTTTCAATTATCTGCACTGTGTTCAATTTACGTAACTACCATACCCTTTAGTGACTGATGTTTCTCGATTTTTGATTTTTCTATGCTATGCCTTTATTGTAGTAGAAATTTTCTCTAATCTCATCCACTTCTGCGGACCTGTAGTTTCAGAGTCCCTATATTCAGGGGATTGGTTGATTTGTCTTGATGACGCACTTAATTTTGCAGGAAAGTATGTGCCGGCCCTGTCGTACGCCATCCACAAACACAACCCCAGCGCCGACGACAAAATAAACTTCAAAGGCATGGCCATAGGGGACGGTCTGTGCGACCCCGTCACCATGTTGGACTACGGCGACTTCCTGTACGACATCGGCCTGTTGGACGAGGTGCAGCGGGACATGTTCCGAGAGAAGCAAGTGCTCGCCAGCAGCCTCATAGCCAAACGCCTCTGGAGGGAAGCTTTCATGGTCAGCTGCTGAAAATTGTTTGCCATTTTTGCTGGTTGTGTCATTGAGGGACTTGGTTGCCTCTCGAGCTTATGCTTCTAGAACCGTCGCAAATGTTTTACTTACCAGTTTAAATTCGAGCGCAGCATGCGGGTTTGAGAATGTTGAGTTTAGATTGTAATTTGGAAGATATAACATTTCTTTCCTGCTGTTTGATTCCTTCTCGTAAAAATGTCCGTCTCGAATGTTAGAATAACAGGCTTGAGAGTGACTTTTTAGATTTTTACTTGCTTAACTTAAAATATCATGTATTCCTGGTGTTATTTTTACATCATCAAATGCATCAAAAGCAGCTTACAGTAACATTGTATTCTATGATTATTTCATGGTTGGTTTCAATGTGATCGAGGCAACCTTTTTTAATTTTCTAATTTTCAGTAAAGAAGAGAGAACTAGGAAAACTGTATGAAACATTTTTGATGATTAAATATTTTTTCGAGATAACAAGCTCGTAAAAAAATAAAACGTTTCGAGCATTCGCTCATCATCAGCTATGAAAAGAATGAATAACATCTGCAACTAAAATAGAAGACAAAAATGCAATTACAGTTGTGGTAGCAGCGCAATAAACTATCTATTTACTAGGGAAAGTTGAAAAGAACTAACATGATTGTTCAAAACAGGTTTCAATTTAAATATAAAAATAAATTCTAGAATTCTCAATTCGGAGAAAAATTTTGCCCGACCTAAAATCTTGACGCTATTCAAGTTTACCAAAGTGCTACATTCGAAAGCATGATTCCGGCTGGCTGAATGAGGACATTTTAGAATATTCCCCGTCCGCATGACTTCTACCTTAATGCTCCGTAGTCCTACAACATAAGAGTACGGGAAGTCATGCCTTCCTACTCTGATGCACAACGTGCACAACTGTATTTATATATCAATATGCCTGCATCTCGGACGGAAGCCTGTCTTTGAACCTAAAAAATGACCCAATTTTATGTGTATTGACCAATATAATTTTAAATTTAACATCACTGAAATATGTCCCCAACAATTTCAAAATTTGTTTCTTCGTCTGTTCTGACTGAGGGCCAAAATAAGGGAAACAAAAAGAGAGCGATCGTGCCGAGTCAGCTATGGGTTGAATACTAAAAGCGTTTGTACGTTTTTTATCTTAAAATTTTTTAATCTGATGCTATGGAGATCGTAGAAAAACCAATGTTTCTAAAGAAAAACTTCAGATAGTGGAATTTATCAGAAGAATTTACCTATCTGAAGTGTTTTTTTTTCGGAACAATCCTATTTTTTACGAGCTTATTCTCTCGAAAATATATTTTACCATCAAAAATGCTTTGTAAAGTTTTCCTAGCTCTCTGTTTTACTCAATATGATCGAATATTGAAGTTTATGGTGTGACTTCTATAGAGTTCAGTCGCGAAATCGTTGGTTATCTTTATTGAGGCGTACTGCCGTAGAGCTTAGTTATTCTCGTAATAAAAAAAGAAAGAATTCATTGACACCAACGAGTGAACGAAGTCTTATGAGAATGGAGCTCTAACCATACAAAAGTGTCCAGACTCGCCCGAGCGGACAATCAACCCATCCGGTGACAGGTGAGAGTGGCAAAGTAGTGCAAGTACAGAAAGAATAAAAATAACAATTGCCTTTGTTTCTAGGATTCAGGGAAGTTCCAAATACGAAGTCAAAACGAGAATCGGAGTAGTACATCGCAAGATATTGAAGATTTTAAAATATTTTTCACTTGCTCATCGAAGGTCTGGCAGTCTAAAAGATTCTGCTTCTGCAGCTTCGTTGTACACGGCTGAACACTTTTCTCCCTCCTTCCTTTCGTTGAAATTGTTTTTTTACTTCAACGCTGTGCTTCTAAATCAATGCCACAAATTCCAAGCAATTACGAGAAACGACGTTATTTATTCGCAGAAATCTTTGTCAAATTCCTCAATTTTGGGGTTGGTTTTTTGCTCCGGCAGGTCATGATAGATTTCGGAAAAATTCGACCATCTGGTCTCAAGCTGCGTATCAACAAAGCTTTTATACCGCCATCCCATTTAAGCCCTTCCAACACCGGCCCTAATGAATCTTTCGCGCGACTGGACTCTACCTGTTCCTTGATTAGTAAGACGAACGGACGTTGTACACTGTCAGGTTAAATTAGGAATTAGGTGTCATGGTTAAATTTCTTATTCTGGCGAGTGACAGCCGTTGTGCAAAACCTTCAGAATTCCTGGATTATGGCTATGACTTTATTAATATTGAATCATTATTCTTTGTTCGTAGTTTGGAGATTTAGACACGTGTATTTTAATTTCCCTTTTTTGCGTGGTTAGAAACACACTAGTCATGTGTGGTGACACGTTAATGATATTAAATTTTTTACAGACCTGGGACCAATTGTTGAATGGTGATACCATCAACACGTCGTCCGCCTTCACGAACCTCACGGGCCTCACCTACTACTACAATTATCTCGCCGAGACAGAGCCTGCCGTAAGTCTCGCTGACTTCTTGCTTTAGCTGCTTCATTAGTACCGTGTTCTTGATGAAAAGTAGCCCTGTAGTGACCTAGGGACTTAGAGTGCGTGCATGCCGACTGCTGTCTGCCCTTTTGCCCTTCAAGGGGTGTTTCATACCTGCCTAGCCGAGGGAAGCTAAATTAATGCCAAGGTTGTAGAAGCGCTCAGATCAGCGTTTAGTTGTATGAGCAGCAAGACTGAAAAGAAAGCCATTGTGTGACAGGGGTAGCCATTGTGACTCTGCACTGTAGTATCGTACAAAACTTCTGGAAGCTTAATCTACAGGGTGAGTAGGAAGTCCTTGGACCAAATGAAATTACTGCCGGAGCCAAAATTACTGGGACAGAAATTCTTGAGAATTGGCAAATTCTTGATTGCAACACTAACACTTGCCCGTGCGGACTCTCACGCGTGCCTAATGCACCCTTCGGGTACCAGAAGCAATCAGGTGACACTCTTCCTCTTAGCAGAAAAACAGGAACTATTTTGTTCCTGAATAGAATATATTTCTCATTTTGGAAAACAAATCCTAAATTTTGAGATAAACTTGAAAATATATGATCGGTGATAAATCGCTCAACAATATAAACGTCACTAACTAGCAAAGAAACAGTTCGAAGTCGTTATTATATAGAACTTAAAGTTTGTCCAAGGAGTTCTGTTTATTTTGTAAGTGTAAACACTACGGAATAATTCACTATTGATGGTCTGTTTTGCGCACCCCCCTGGCTCCGCAGTAGAATTGAGGGTGTCCCTGAGATGGGAGTCAAGTATTTTTGAGAAGTGAAAGCTTCATCGCCCTTTAAGTATCTGCCGTTGTTGAGTTTTGCTACAGTCTGCGTTATTGAAACTTGGTTACAATCGTGGTTGTAAAAAAATCGGGCATTACAAATAAATGCGATTTATTTTTGATGCCTGATTTTTTAGAACCATGATTGTAACAGTCTCAATAACTGATGAAGAATATCGAACATTTAAGAATAACATAGAAAGAATAACGAATACTGAACGAAACTGAACAATTCGAGTGCAACTCTGGAGTCGTAGTCCGTCACTCATTTCCGATCGCCGAGGTCGGTAACTGCCATCAGATTCCTTTGTCTTTGGTCATGTTTGAAACGTTTGTCTAATTTATAACTTACAAGTTTAGTTTCTGTGTGGAATTGAAATCGCTGCTTTGAAGTCGCGTTCATTTCCTGGAATGCTTTTTCGTTTCCAGTCGAGATCTAATAATACCTGTAACGTCGGCGCAACGTGTGAGAAATTTAAATTTGTCTAACGCCAAACTGTTCACCATATGCAGTTTACCCAGAGCCAAACAATACTTCATTTCTTTGTTCAGTACATATACGCATGCACATTATTTCTCAGTATCTTAGCCAAGTATATCCTACGGTTTTATTAATACGCACTAAGAAGTAGGGTACACGTCACGCTAATGTGCTGTAGTGCTCGTCATGTTTACCCTGACGTTGGCGGGCTTTGTGCTCACTTCTTCAGCATGAACGACTCCAGGAAAAGGGGCATAATTGTTGACGCTTCGTTCTACATGTACGTACAGACTACATGTACGTACAGACATGTACGTACAGACATGTACGTACAGACATGTACGTACAGACTACATGTACGTACAGAAAAACTGGCGTTCCATTTGCTCAGACGAGCTAAAAAGCGTAGGGTAAAGATGAAAATATTTAGGCTATCTAGTTCTTATGAAGCAATTAGAACAGATTCGTTAATTCATTAGGCATGTCTTAGATTAAACGTTACTCGTTGCGTTTCAATTTATATATGTATTAAAGTTCTATGCGGGTATTGCACTAGATAATATTTTATTATTTTTATGGAAGCTGAATTCACTCGTTGAAGCTAAATCGAATCGCGCTCATTGAAAACGACGGAATACTGTGCTCTATGAACAGTATTGAGCAAATTCTTCTACTGAATTTCATGGATATTTTGCGCTTAAATATGTATAAGTCATAAATGATTGAGGTTCATTAGAAGATTTTTTTGACAAACGTTGAATTTAAATTTCTGTACAGAAAAACAGTATAGACGGCCCATCAAATTCTTCACGTGCATCTTTCCGTCTACTATTGTGACGATAATGTGTTAGTTCACGGAGGAATCTTGGTGTCACGTATGACTTATCCTGTCGAGTGTGTGAAGTCGAGTTACAAGTGAGATGCTGTGAGCAGGACATGGGCTACTACGTTCAGTACGTGAACCAACCAGAGGTGCGCCGAGCCATCCACGTGGGGGACCTCGTATTCAACGACGGCAAGGAAGTCGAGGCCCATCTCATCGAAGACGTAATGCAGAGCGTCAAACCTTGGATCGAAGAGGTCAGTCAATGGTAATTCTTTTCTGCCATTGTGTGAGGTCGCACAGCCAGTTTATATGATCTATCATTTGGAGTACAGTTACAAAAGAAAAACAGCTTTTGTTTATTAAAAAAATGTAGCCATTGCATAAAATACAAGATCGATTTGTGCTGCGAGCTTCTATAGTATTTATCACACAATATACTGAACCATATCATAGTGAAAACTAATGCGAAAACCTCATTTTTGAATCATGGTTGCTTGAGCGCACGTATGTTCCTTATCGTTCTTGCTGTAGCAGATATTTACTACTCTTGCTAAACTGATCAGAGTTCATCAGATTTTTATTTTTTATTTTTGTTTAATTTCATATAATATTGAAGCAATGAATATGTTAATTTTGACTTGAGCTTGGAATTCTGCGACGATTCCACTGGGTTCCCTGTACTTCATGTAAGGATCAGTTGATGACGGAGACCACCGTGTAGAGTGATGGGGCTTCCTCCGCTAGTGCGCCAGGAGGGCCTGTGCTCCGAGGTAGCCTTGCTTTAGAGTATGCAAATTTCTCAAGCTAAGTTTCCAGAATGGCAGCTAAGTGAGAAAACCTTCGCGCCTCTGTTGGCTCGTTAGCTCTTAATTAACAGTAAGGTGTCAGCATTGGTTGGGCAAACCTATAACAAGTTCAATGTCGAGTTTAAATTTACTCATGTTTGTTCTTTGTCTCCACTTCTTACTGGTCTTTGATGTCATTTTTCAATGGCGTACTGGAGTTCGTTGTTTCTCAATGTATTCTTTTAATATCATGCGCGTAAGGTTCGTTTGAATCAATGCTGTTTATACCGTTTCAAAGCCCAATTGCCTCTAATAAAATTGGGTTTGCATCAAACAAAAATTAATTCTGCTCAAATTTTAAATATTTTATTTCATTTGGGGCTAATAGACTTTAAAAAAAGACATAGAAGCCCCGATTGGCGCACTCATTTGCTTGGTGTCTTCCAGTTGATGAACGAGGTGAAGTACCGAGTGATGATCTACAACGGCCAGCTGGACATCATCATCGCGTACCCTCTGACCCGCAACTTCGTCGAGTCGATGCGGTGGCGCTACTCAGACAAGTACTTGTCCGCACCCCGGCGCATCTGGAAGGTGGGATGAACTTGGGTTATATTTCCTAACTGATACCTTTCCATTTATATTGTTTCTCGTTTCTATTTTTATATGACCTTTTCTTATACTAACTGTCTTCTTTGGGTCAAGTTGATAGATTCTTTCTTTATCAATACAGCGTAAGATGTTGTGAAGTTCTTTAGGGTTTCTATCTTGGACTTGGCCTACGTTTATGAAATATTTGTGAAGCTTGAGATCACCCAGCAAGATTAGAATCGTTTTTGTGAACAACATGAAATTTTTATGTTTCTTTTTCTCTTCATAGCAAGGAACGCAGACGGAACCCTCTCTCTCTTGAGTATTTTACATACATTTCTTTTGGATCATTCCCTATATTCATGTTTGAACAAGATGCGCTCTCTCTGTTTACTACTACTCTGTTCTCCGTTGACTTGATGCTTCAGCGTTGGATTGTGGCCAGTCACATAAGTTATGTGGAAAGGGTTAATACTTTTGATGCCGAAGAATACAAGTTATTTCTCTGGAGGGAACGTTTTCTCCGGTTTTTATCGTGATAAGACGTTTTCTTGTCGTGATGTTCAAGAAAGAAGGATAAATTGTTTTCCAAAATCAGTCACACACAAAGCGTGAAACCACTCGGGTTTTCAATGAGGAAGACTAAAAGCTTAAAAATAAGTGTGGATGTCACGTTGCGACTTCTATGTAGTAACACCATAATTGCTATTAGCACCATAAGCCTAGCATTATCTATAAATATCGTGTGGTTCTTTGGCATATCTTTCAAGTGTAATTTTGTGGTTGTATCAGGTATGTCAAAGGAAGAGTTGAACTTCTTAAGAGTTACGCAGAATTTAACATCGATTATTTAAATGTGAGTTATGGTAATTTTAAACTTCAATGGATTTGTATCTTCTGGTGCTAACAAAACGTGTATTTACCGTGTCATGTGAGGTTCACAAGTGTACTGAACGAACTAGTCGTTAGAAAGAGGGAAAAGATTATATATTTCGATGTGAGTGACGCGTATTTTAGTGAATCTCATTTTCAATTAGTGAAAATACGGTGCTCTCATACAAATGCAAGTCACTTTTATACTGCAGACTTTGATTTTTAATAAAGAAGCTGATCGCTAACAGCGATGTGATGATAGTATTCAAAAACTTGAATTATTCTACAAATACGTGAAATAGCTCGTTATACATAGTGAAATTAAAAGTTACATATGAAAAAAGGCTATAAACCTAGAAAATGTTCACCATGTGACTAAGTACTTATACAAAACGAAACAGTGATGTCTCAAAGTGAAGTTACGGTACATTCAACGTTTACGGTTCATTCCCTGCTTTAGAGAGCGTATGTTTAGGATCGCAAAATTAGCTACATTGGCTTACTCATTCAAGATCAGCTAGAGGCATAACTTTGTTAGGTACATGTCACTTATTTAGACTTGCTGCTGTGTTTGCTGAGCGCTTCAGTAAACATGTCTCATCTCTGTATAGGGTGTCCCATAAAAAACGATACCCAATTTTCAAGGGCTGTAATT